>JANSTU010011880.1:0-15326 GCA_027564075.1 Bolitophila hybrida | reverse complement strand
GATATAATAAATTTAGATGATTGATAAGTTGTTTGTGTTTTATTTCAAATTTCCGGGTACTTATTTGACAGAATGTAGGTTCTGTGGCCACGAACACTCTATCGAATGTCGCTGCTCGAAAATAGACAAGTCTGTGTACGAGCGCGAAAACTTGACTGACTATAAAACGACTTCTCTTCGACTCCTCTTAATATCATTTATTTGCAGATGATGTACAACGTCAAATCCTGCAGTTTTAATCTGAATTTAAAAATTAAAAAAATAAAATAATCAAACAAACTTTTTAAAAAGACACAAAAGAGATACGATTCATTAACAAATGATGATCCACAATATAATAGATTAAATAATTTACAAAAAAAAATATATAAGTGGTTTTTAAAAAACATCTTTATAGAAACTACACTGAATCTTAAATGTTTTCTATATTTTTTTAAAATATAATATTATCCTCACATGGTTACGAGTTTTGGTCCCGTCCTTGTAGGTTCATTAATTTTGTGCACTTCTTGGATTGTCCTCTGCACAAGTCGATCGATCCGATTCAATAACCTTCTTCTTCGTATTGACCTGGATTTGTTATATTCCTAAATGGCTGCGTAACTATTACA
The DNA here is from genome assembly GCA_027564075.1 of Bolitophila hybrida. NCBI lineage: Eukaryota > Metazoa > Arthropoda > Insecta > Diptera > Mycetophilidae > Bolitophila > Bolitophila hybrida. Next base: position 14,715 of record JANSTU010011880.1, on the reverse strand, counting down.
TTTAATTTGACGAATAATATGTCATCGTGAAGATATGTGGCCACCTTCAAGCTCGACGACTGGTTTTGGATTAAATCAACAACGAGCATCTACTTTAATGACAAATGTAGACAACGTAACTAAATTTTCGGATATTTCACGCTCTCATTGGATCCTGTAATCCCTTGTGGGGCATAGGGCCAGTGTGCGATACCGCACACCGGATTCATTGACCATTACGGGTTCGCACGAGTGGTAAGGTCATGCTAATGTGCTGTTAATGCTGTGCTACTCCTATTGGAGTTACTGTGCTCTAACACTCACAATACATCCCCTATGGTTAGGAGTCTAATTTGCCCTGACGCGACTCTAACAACAAATACGCATATTTTTGAGATATCTCTATGCACGGAGATCTATCTTGCTTATATTCGGAATCGTGAATCATCAATGCCATCATATACTTATTGTTCTATATACTGGGTGCGTGTGTATATGTTTATTGATGGCATTAATGTTCCGTTATTCCAAACCAATAACCTATTTCAGAAATAGGCTATTAATAGCAAGAGTAACCTACCGATTTAAAGTGCTACATTCGAAAAACACCTCAGTCTGCCGGCCGGGATCGAACCGGCGACTTCCATAAACCAGCCAACGCGTTAACCCACTCGGCTATGGCTATGGTTAAATAGGCAAATATTTTAGAATATTCATAAAATATTAAAAAATAGCCTTTCCTGGAGTGTTCAATCTGTGGACATTCTCACTTGATGCTCCAATGGCCATCATACTGACATTTAAATAGTTGCCCAGTGTAGTTTGATCGAACAATTACCGAATGACACAGCAGGTTCAAATAATATATTTTACTTTCTGTTTGCAATGTATATAAACTTTGTTATTGCAGTATATAATTAAAAAAGAGAAGTACAACTATTCGGCTAAGAGTTCGATAAAGCAACAACATCTCAACGTACAATAAATGAAAATTGCATTATATAATTTTCCCGCAGAATGATCCGTGTATACCGGTACAGGCACAGCCACAATATTTATTAATCATTATTCCATTGTTGACGCAGCGTCTGCAATTACAGTCAGTAATTAATTTTACATTATTAACAATAATCCACGCCATTATTTGAGCATTAAATACAAATGTATGTGTACGCAGTGCTCGCATTTACAGTTGGATAATTTTGCAGCAAAACGGAACTAAGCTATTTTCTTCTATATACCTATGCGTTATATGTATAATTGTAAATTCTATATATTGTATACTAGGTACATTATGTATGTACTATCGTTTTTTTATGTTCATATGTTATGTACATTAGCGCTTTTACGTTCTGTGAATGTATATAAATAAATGATTCATATTTTATAGCACAATTTACGGGCGAGTGGTTACTGTTAATGAACTCTGCATATGTCCGAGTGAGTGCATGTTATGCGAGCATATATGCAATACAATAGACTTTATATTTATGACATACGAGTATACTCAATAAGAAATCAGTATAATTGACAAATAATGCGTATAATATAATTGTACGACTGCGTACACTTTCAGATGTTGTTATAACAATTTATAGTAATTACTAATTAGTAATAAATGTTATGTATTATCACTATACCAATTTAGAGAATTATATTGCAACACATTCTCATTTCTCCTAAAAACATTAAACATATATCAAATAGGTGCAGGTCAGACTTTCGCTGTGATTAAATTTTTATTTAAACACGTACAATTCAAAATATATGTATGATCATTCAAATTGTTAAATGCAATAATCCATTAAATGTGCATATTACCACTACGAAAGCATTTCGTGCGTTAGTGTGTGCAATGTGCATTTACTTCCAAAAATTGGGTCATCATTTTATATACATATAATTTATTATATGGGTCATGATGAACTCTTTGTATTACGTAAACACAAAATATATTGTTTAATTTGTAAATTGATTTATTTTTATATATGCAGAATTTACCAAAGTTACTATCGAGCTGTCCCCCAAATCGAGTAAATTCTATCCGAATTCTGATGAAATCGCAATTTAATTCAACAGCCACTTCCGACCAAACAGAAATACACAGTCGCACTCAGTCACCATATAGAACATCACATATCAATTTAATATTATTACATAAAATATATACAGAAGTAATTTATCCAATATCACTTACCTGTATCAAAAAGGGCCAAACGAATGTTTGTCCAATTTTGGGGTCGGGCGTCACATTTTTAGATCGATTTTCGTCCTGCTTGAAATGCATTTTCGTACGAGGCTCCTGGATCGTTTGGCAGAACACTCTATACTATATATTTATATTTGTGTTATTGCGTCAGGTCGAGCCGAATATGCAGGTAATGCAATTCGTACGATTCGTTATGGGGTTGGGTCTTTATATACAGTTTTTGTGGCACTGGCACGGACTGCAACTATTACTACTACTACCACTACTGGTTCTGATGGTGGTGGTGATGCGATGGTGGAAGCTCGATTGTGGCAATTTATCCAAAACGAAAGCACTGCTGCGGGCCTCCGATAGCGTTTGTGACATTTTTCTCAGATTGTTTTATGGCATTTTCATCCTCAGCGGTTTAAATATAATATGTAAGAGTTCTGCACTCTATAGTGTAATAAATGTATGTAACAATATGTATAATGTATATGTATATTATTTGCTTGTGTACTAGCACATATATGTATATGTAAGTATAAAAATTAATGGCACACGGCACAGCACGTGTTTATTGATTCAATGCAGCTGCTCGCGAGTGGGCGGAAGCGCTCACATTTTACGCGGGGTTGTGGTTTTGTTCTTGTTCCAGAATGAGGGCGCAAATATTTATAATTTTGAACAAGCAATTAAACTCACAATAAATAAGGGAAACAGTAATAACTGCATAAACATTGGAAACATTTAGATTTAAGCTGCACTCCAATGATTGGCTTTGGTATATGCGGTGTATTCATTAATAAAGTTCTTAAAAGAACCTTCTAAAAAAATCAATAAAATAAATCATCGATCACGGAACGTATTTTTTAATAAAATCTCAAACGTCACATAAATTGCCTTTTTCACAAATTTCGAACCCATGACTCGTTTATAGCTCTATATACAGCATTTTTCACTCAATTAACAATATTTTACAACAGTATAATTAGAAGTTTGAGTTTGAAACCAGATCCATCAGAACGATGGTGATGTTGCCGACATGTGTGCAAACAAATAATTTATTTTGTAATATTAGGACTTCTTTGGCCTAAAATATTTTTGCTTTTGCCTATAAATAATAATACCTGGTCGCCAGTTCGATCCCGGCCGGCATACCAAAGTGTTTTTTTGAATTTAGCACTTTAAATCAGTAAGTTACTCTTGCTATTAATAGCCTATTTCTTAAATAGGTTATTGATTTGGAATAACGGTACATTAATGCCATCAATTAACATACACACACGCACCCTGTATAGAACAATAAGTGTATGATGGCGTTGATGATTCACGATTTCGAATATAAAATAGCAAGATAGATCTCGGTGCATAGAGATATCTCAAAAATATGCGCATTTGCCCTGCAAAGTTGTTAGAGTCGCGTCAGGGCAAATTAAGACTCCTAACGATCGGGGATGTGTTGTGAGTGTTAGAGCACAGTAGCTCCAATAGGAATAGCACAGAAAAAACAGCACATTAACATGGCTTTGCGGACAATTTGCTGCTTCACAATTTGCCTTCGGACAATTTGCTGCTTCACAATTTGCCTTCGGATAATTTGCCGCCGGACAATTTGCCTCCGTATAATTTGCTGCCGGACAATTAAAGAATTATTTTTTTGTCTTTACAACCTCAAAAACTATTATAATGATAATGATTGGATAAATTAGGGAAAACAACCCTTGGGAAAAACGGATAGTGGGTCATCGAATAGTAAGTATCCTATGGCATATGGCGAATTGTGGGTGGCAAACTGTCAGGCGGAAAATTGTCCGTATACCCATTAATATGACCTGACCAGTCGTGTGAACCCGTAATGATCAATGTATCCGGTGTGCGGCGTCAATTTGAAGTAAACGTGTGAGAAAGGCTACAGTTGGTCTTTAAAATAATAAATTCATTTATACTCTCAATCAAAGCCTTTTTAAGAAAAGTAATTTAATTTTGAAAAATATGGTTTGCATATTGAGATACATTGCGACGCCTTATTAAATTGTATAGTTATAGCGAGATATGCTGTTTCGATCCAAACCAGCATTACAGTATTACACTGGAGACTGAAACAAAGCCCTTAACATTAGCCCTTACAATGGTACTCTGGACTCAAATTATATCTTTATGCTCTCGTTGTGGCATAGTATCCTGAAGGATGCTTTAACGTGACCCGATATTTACATTTGTGGGGATATTGGTCCAACACAATCGGCGATGATATCAAACGCTTCTTGATCAGCTTTACCTGGTCTGCGCTTAGAGGTTGTTTTCCAACTTCCTTATTAATTATCGGACATAGTGCATCATTTGGTTATTAGCCTCTGCCTGAAAGCAGCCTTAGCGGCTTGCTTATGTGCGGCCATGGTTTGTTTGGCAGTGTTTGAAGGCTGTACATTAGAGTGGGTAGACTTTTTAAATTTGGAATTTTCGTTTACGGATAGGGCAGAATATTAAAAATAAAAAAATGGCTTTTTTGACGTTTGTTGCCTCCGCATTGCAGTTAAAAAAATCTAAAAAATTGATAAAAAAGGAAAAACTGCAAATATTTGATTTTTTAACAGTGTAAAACTATTCTAAAATACCAAAATTATTGTTTTTCATTTTTAAAATTAAATTTCCTACAACTTTGTAGAACATACAAATTCTAAAAAAAAACTCGATGTATATTTTTCAAGTGCAATGCGAAGAAAACAAACGTCGAAAAAACGCCAATTTTGTTTATTTAGCAAATTTTAAGCCCTACTCGTATGGAAAATTTTGCTTTTCCGTTTTATAAGCGAAATTTGCCGTAGATTCTCCTGCCTTCTTCTTTTAATTATTAGACACTTTCTTTACTAATCTAGTGGCCGATGCTTTAGGGCTGATCCATGTCAATGTCGTGAAAAAGATTCTGTAACATTACTTGTTACAGTGATGCTGATTCTGCTGGGGACGTTGAAACAAGGCGTTCTGAATGACAAACACTACTAATGGACAATCAGAGTGCAATTGGGCTTGTGAAGAATCCATAATTTATAAGCGGACATAGCACATAGACGTTCGTTAGCTAATCAAATTGCTGATATATCTAAACCTTTGTTAAGAATAAAATTTAAAATTTTCTGGGGTTTCTAAAATGTTGAATTGGTTTTTGATTTAAAATTAAAATTCCATCTAAGCTCCAGGGTCTCCTAAAATTGTTGTCTTGTACTACCTCTCCAAACAATATTTTCATTTAAAAATTCATCGGAATTATAGGTGGTAGCTCTTTTTCTGTATTATCTATTGCAAAATTAGAAAAAGTTAGCCTAAAATCATGATTGTATTATAATTTTCCGCATATAAATATTTCGATTCCAATTTGCTGTCCAGATTGATTATGTATTTTTGCCTTTAATATAACGATTGCTTTTTTTTGGCCAACAAAATGTAAAGATACTCATTGAAGGCAATATAAAGCAATAAAACGATTGGTAGTTTTTTCGAGTGCTATTACTCGAAGATTTTTTTTTTAATTTAAAATGTATTTTTATTTGTAAAAAACAAATTTGTTAATTTTTTACATTAGCCGTTGATATATGTTTTTTTTTGAATGGATTGAATTTCTATAAAGATAGTGTTTTTCAGTGATAGTCTTCTTGAATTCTCTTCGAAATATGTCAATCCAATTACGTTCTTTTTTTGTTGTTTGCTTGATTCGATTTGCGTAAATGCAAACGTACCCGAAGCCGACATCGCTGGCGACAACCCTTTTTTGTCCCTAAACAGGCAAATAACACATTCAATACGCATTATATTATATATACTCAGTACACACACACACACACCGCACCAAAGATAAATAAACACCCAAATAATATAGAAGATGTATTATTCGAAGAAGAAAGTATAAAAATAAAACAAACACAAACGAGTGAAATGCAAAAAGTACTTGTTAGAGCAGCTCTATAATATGATGCTGATGGAACCCTCGCGTGTGTGCCACACATAAAAAAAGAAAATATCGGAGTTGGTTGCGCAAAGAAAATGAATAAAGGGGATGTTTTCACATTGCGATTTCAGAATCGAATTTACAAGTGATGTACAGAAAAATAAATTCGATAATGATGAGTGTTTTGGTGCCTCATAAAGCGGAGATTTCAGAATATGTATACATTTATATAAATGAATAATTTGAACATAAAAAAATGTATATGTAGAGAGCAAAATTGGTTTGAATTTATTGTAATACACGTCGCCATCGATTGCAAAGATGGAATTTAATGTTCGCACGGAATGCTTTTGGGAAAACATGATAAGACAAATTGGAGAATGCACTAAGCTCGTCATTTTTCATCGTTTTCAGTATGTGTCTGTTCAAAGCGCGCTCGCGTATACATGCGGAATGCTCGTGTATGTGCACATAACAATAATCATCGTCGTCGTAAAGCATAAATATGAAAGCTTTTACACATTCAAACTGGAATAAAAATGCCGTTGGGTGCACTGTTAGTATGCGCACATGTGTGTGTGTGTGTGTGTGTTTGCAAGAGCATTCATTCGATTCCGTTTTCCACCCTCCGTTGGGGGCTCTGGCTTCCGCTAGCTGCGGCACATGCACTCGACGAAATACAATAAAACTGCGGTTCGTTTATCCTGTGTTTTATTGTATACCTTTCAGAAGAGTCGGATGTGCCTGCATTCTTGCAGCATAGTCACCGCACGCTCCTTTTGCAATAAAGAAGGATCAAGCCACACAGACAAAACAACATTTCCGCACACACACACACATGTATCCGTGAATTTATCCGAGCACATTTTTCTAGACGCAATATTTTCGTGTGGTTTTCGTAAATATTTAGTATTTATTTGTATTGAGTTTTATTTCGTATACACAAGAAAATTTCAGCATATTTATTTGGTCTGGATTTCGTTTGTTTCGGAAAAACGTGTTTTCCGTTTTTGTCGTAAATATATGCAAAACATGCTTATACATTTTATTTCCTGTGTAAATTATTGTTTTTATCTTCTGTAAATATTGTATATTCATAAAATGTGCCTTCAATAGACATGTTTTATAGATTTTATAACCTCGCTTGTATATACTAAATAAATAAATTCAAAGTTTGGTTACGAATTAAGATCTATATAAACTGGTTTTGGTTTCTCTCACTAATTTATTTAATAGGTTTTTAGTCTAAAGAGCGAAAAAAGACATTTTTTCGAAATTCTTATAGAATAGCAAAACACATTGTTTACATCCTTCGGCATAGTTTTGAAAATCGACCTTTGCACCGTTTGCGTCCTATAAATTTTTATATTATATTTTTTCAAAAATGTGGTGAATTACAGACAAATACAGACACAAATGCATACACATACTTTCTCAGTCTAAACACACACACTGTTTTACTGATCATGAAGAATCCCAATAACTGCAAATACAACATGATTCCATTAAAAATATAACACCAAAAACACCACATATTACCAGAGAATAATATAAGAGTCCGGTAGCGATGCACGAATATTATGAACAACAATTAATTCTTCAGGATATCGCCTTTAGTTTTTTATCGCCAATATATTCCGCAAAATTCACATTGAGTTTTCTCGCTTAATAAACATTTATAAAATATAGAAAGCACGCAGCGTCCTTTACTTACTATCGCAAAAAAAAAGCAATCCTACAATCCCAAAACACCAGAGAAAATTATACTTCTTTCTCCTCTACATCATCAAATAATCTGAAATCACAAAAGATGTGTCACCAATGCTTCTACTCGTGATGCACGAATTCATCTCAGACAGCAGCAAAAAGATGCCCTAGACAACATAAGAGAATCAGGACAGTTGCTTTATGAACCTGGAATCGACGATTCTATGTAAGTTGTAAAAAACAAATTTCTTCACTTTTTAGTTACACAAAACTTTAAAAGCGTTTTTCTCGAAACACACTTTTCGAAATCGGTAATCAAAATTTCTCGGAAACTTATCGGTCGATCTCGCCCAAATTTAAAAAAACTTCTTTAAAATATCATTTTGTAGTCCCTGAACGAAAGATTTTTTTCCTTCGACTACAAAAAATTTGACAACGTAATGAATATCGAAATTTTTACCCAAAAAGTGACATTTTCCTTCAAACCACTGCCAAAATTTTTTTAAATCCTTCGTTTAGAGACTAGTTTTACTCTTTAATACTAAAAGAAATGTTTTTTTTAATTTTTCAGGTGAAACAGGCGCAAGTAATTTTGACTACCGCAAACTACCTTTTTGTCGAGGCACCTCCGAAAATCGTCTGCCATCAATTCAATTTATCATTTTTCATTATTTTTTTTTAAAAAACAGTGCTTTCTCGTCGGGCAATTGCATTCTTACCATACCAATAAATCCGGATTTTCTACCGGATTCCACAACATATTGGCCGGATTTGTATTTAATTGAAAACATATAGTTTTGGAATTCATCTATAAATTCTGGACATTGTTTAAATTGTCGGAATGAATTAATCGTTTATTGAGCGACAATTTAAAATATCGAAACATCACTGAAGAAAGTATGCAACTGGAATCTTCCATCTAGCGTTCATACATATTACCAGGAATACCAACACTTCTTTTTCCATACTTTCATTGCTGCTGTCTTGTACTAAACCCATGTCCACGAATCCATAAAACAGTATTTCCATTGAACTCTAATTTCCTCCGCATAATAAGCGATACCACAACTTTTTTCTAAAATATTTAAATTTTCTGCTTAGAATATCAAAACATTCTTTGGAAAAGCCGGGATCTCCATTGATGGAATCCGATCATTTAGATATGGTACGCGGATATGGCAAACATTTGCTGAATTTATCACGAACATATTTGTAAGCCTTTGGAGAGTAGAAATTCAATGTTAATGCAAAGGTACGAAATTCTTGAGGAAACTTCTTAGGCACTAGTTTTCCAGATTTTTTGGATTTTAATTCACAAAAAAATAGATTTCAGCTACGTTTACTTTTACATCGCAAAAAAGTGACAACAGTTCGCTTCGTCAAGAATCCTCCTTCGCTTCGCTATAGCCTGGGCGCATCCGCTACTTAATAAGTTTATTTAACGCTGTTGAAGCCACCGTTAAGTTCTTAAATCTTTTTAATTATTTTTTGTAAACATTATTTTTATCGACGAAGAGAAAGAAATGGTATGAATGAATGAATGAATGAATGGATATGACAACGTTTCTGTAAAAATACTCAAATAACTTATACTAGTCAAGATTCACTTGTTCACAGAACTTAAAATGTCAACAATTATATATATTATATGATCAAATTATGTATCTCATTGAAAAACATTTTTTTAATGCAAAGCAATACGGATTTATACCTAAATTTGGAACTGAGATAGCTTGTATCGATTTAGTTCACAACATTAAAAAAAGCATAGACAAAAACTGCAACTATATTCAAAAATTTAAAAAAAATCATTTGATACACAATATTAAAAATGAATTTAGATGCAGTCAAATTAATTTAAAGCATTTTATCAAACAGAAGACAATTTGTCGATATAAACAACATATCCAGTAGAGTCAGTCGATATTTTCAATTTGGAATTTTCGTTTACGGGAATCGCCCAAAAGTTGCAAAATAATAATTTAAAAAAATGGTCTTTTTTTCGACAATGAAAAATCAGTTTTTTTTTTAAAGGAAGGAAGGAAAAACTGCAATATTTTCGAATATATGTATTTTTAACAGTGTAAAATTATTTTAAAATCTTAAAATTATTATTTTCTATATTACAATAAAATTTGAAAGTTATTAAGAAAAAAAAAACATTTCTTAAAAAAAAATAACATAAATATTTTTCTTTTAAGAGAAAACAGATATATTTTTTTTTTCAAAAATTCAGATTTTTCAAGTACAATGCGGAGGCGGCAAACGTACAAAATAAATATTTTGCAACTTTAGGGCCCTACCCGTAAGGAAAATTTTGCTTTTCAAAGTGACTTACTAAAGTGGATTTCCGCAAGGATCACAACTAGCTGCTTCTCTTTTTATAATATTCATAAATTTTATTTTAACCAACCCTTTAAGGGGACAATGCAGCTTAATGCTGAATTTACATTGTGTTGCACGACGTTGCAGAAAACTAAAACGGATGCCAAACGTTTTTTGAAATTTTAACAATATCTTTTAAAATTGATTTGTATAAGGAAAATAAAATAATAATTTTAAGGTTTTAAAATAATTTTACATTGTTAAAAAAGTAAAATATGTATATTCGAAAATATTGTCAGTTTTTCGTTTATTTAAAAAAAAAAAAAACTAACTGCAATGCGGAGGCGGAAAACGTAAAAAAACGCCAACAATTTTTATTTTTATTCTGCAACTTTTGGGCACCGGTAAACGAAAATTCCAAATTTAAAAAATCGACCCACTCTAATCATAATAGAGGTAATAAACCCGCACCCAAAATACGTAAGAGAAAATGTCGCAAATGTCTCAAAGTCGCCGCATGACTAGCCGTAAATGTTTCGAGGAATTTTAATTTTTGGGTTAACGACCTCAAAGTTTTATTAACCTTTGCCGGTAATCGACGCAACATGAACATGCCAATAAAAAATGTTATACATATCGGTGAAAACACTACTGTGCAGTAACAGATTACATACCTCCACACACACACACACACATGTAACATCAACGCATATGCTTTCGCGCTCGCGCATAACATTTTCTCAATTTATTTTCACAGTCATATAATAAACCCGACGAACATAATGGCGCTGCTGCTGCCATGCGCGGGCAGGGCAGTTACACACAAAATCGTTTCAATTTACTTTTTCCTAATTTATACTTATGTATTATATAACTCAATGCATCTCGCTTCGTCGCACTTGTACATATATCAATGGGCTAGCAATATATATATACTATATATACTATACATATATTGTTGCCCAAAGTATTATATCTCAGAGGCAACACATCAAGCATGCCAAAGAAACGCTGATACCAAAATAATGAGATATATAAAAAAGTCGTAAAAAAACTATAATATAGATGGAAAGGCGAAAGCACTGCTGTGCAACACTGCGCGAGAGTGAATATTGAGTTTTGTCCGTGTCAAACTCTATATACTTATAGAATGATTTATATAGATGTATGTATGTGTATCAAGGAAGATGTATGCGAAGGATTTGTGAGATTGACTTTTCTGGAACGCATTACCATGTTGACGTACGCAGTCATCAAGCTTTTAATTTAGCTCATACACCCCCGCACATATACACTCAACTACAATTCGTCGCACGCTTTGCGATTCTTTATGAAATGCTTTTGAATAATTTACCAAAAGCTTGTAAGCAGAAAAAGCTTGAATAATGCAATACGAAACGAGTTAATATATACACACATACACAAACACAAACAAAGCGCACGCGTGCCAAGCCGGTTGCTTTTATGCACATCAGACTATAAAGCGTATGGGGGTTCTTGCACATGAATAGTTAATAGTTCCCCGCAGAATTGTGTCTTTGTTCTCAAGCAAATTAAATGCGAGCCCAACGCGGCATCTCGGTGTGAGCATGAGCTTTATCAGGAATAATTACACACCAAATGTATGAGCTTTTATTAGGCACCACCAAAAAAAAAAAACATCATCTAATTTACATTTCGTTGATCAACAATACGAAGAAAACAAACTGAAACGATTTTCTTATAATTTTTAATTTAAAAAAACTTGCGGATTAGAATATGCGCGCGAGAGGCTGTGGAGATATGCTAGTCTTCTGCGCAAAAGCTCTACCGAAAGCTATATATACGGCTGCTGCGTCAATGCGGCTTATGCTGGTACGAAAACTTTTTTTTATTGTTGTTTAAGTAGTCTTTTACGAGTTTCTATATTAAATAATATCACAGTCATTGGGGAAAATGTAATTTGTCTTATGAACGCTGCGAAACGAAATGGAAATAATTTATTTGCTCTGGGTAAGGGCGTACAAAAGAGCGTGTGCTAGAAGCCAGAACATTCAATTTTCCTATGCTGAATTATATGAACACGTTTTATGGATGTGTGTGTGTGTGTGCTGGCGCACAGTTGTTTGCTAATCACCGATGGAGCTGCACTGTGTGTGTATGTATGTGTGTATTTAATCAAAGTTTGTATTTAAGCTCATTCTGAGAGGATCATTTCATTTGCGGATTCCATCGTGTGCACTAAGAACAAAATTACATTGAAACAAACGTAAATAAATGGCACACCTGTGCGAAAACATTAAAAAGTAATTACATATTCAAGACTTTGTATGCTGTATATGTTAATAAAGATTTATTTTTAATATTTTTGAATTATATCAATAATTATTTGAGTTACATTAGTGTATACAAATTAGTCATAACAAAACAACGATAAGTAACGCTATAAAAGCTCTAAACAGTAAAATTTAAATACACATTTAAATAATAAAATTAACTTCAGTTTTTATGTATTTATGTTCCTTTTATTTCGATAAAAGTTTGGAAAACAGATGTGCTTCTCTTCAGTGAACTAAAACTAATTTGGTGGCAAGAATTCACTCTTTTGGTGACGAAAATGCATATTTTTGAACTTGAAATATTATCCATTCAAATTGGCGGTGACAAACATGAGAAAAATTCACTTGACAAAAAATCAACACATCGCTTTCGTTTATGCGACGGATAATTCCTTCAGCGCAGCCCAATTAAAAGCAAATGTGATTTCCTCACTGATCATTTTGTAGTAAAGAGTGTACCAAATGAAATTGTTCATCCCACTGACAAATTGCTTGCCAAACCAAATATTTTTCGCCAAATTTGTCAACCCTAATATGAGTCTCAGCTTCAGGAAGGATTTCGAATCGAAACTTTACGTAAAATTGTGGCCCAGCTAAAGTGGCAAAATCGGTTTTTACGTAAGTTTCATCGTCCAAAACAAGACACGCATTTTTTTCACATAAAATTTTGTACAGCTCTTTTGATCTTCGTATTGCTGTCTTTTTTTGTTTCTCATTCTGTTTTGCCATTTTCTTGAATGTTTTCATGTTATTGCGTTTTTTCACACGTTGCAGCATTGTTAGACTGGTTTGCCGTTTTTTTGCCACATCTCGTAACAGAGGTTTTCTTCTTCTTTAAGATTGTGTTGACGATCTTTTTCTCTAATTTACAGTCTCGTGGATCTGACTTTTTCCCAGACCCAAGTTTCCGATTCAACGTAAGGGTCTCTCACCCTTTTTACTGTGTATCACCCTATAAGTAGACCCAAAACTGACAATTGTTGATATGTTCAAGGGTATTTAATAACCTACAATTTGGTTACTATGGTTAGACGCCTAGTATGCGCAGTTAATTTTAATTTTATGTTTAGCGTTGAATAATTTTATTCGGTACACTCCTTTCTACGTTTTTGGGGCTAAAACCGATCCAAAAAATCCAATCCCTCACTGTCGTTATCGGAACCGTCACCGATGACCTTAGGACCTTCGAAGTCCTAAAGTTGAAGGCTCGTGCCCGCATCTTCGCCAATGGTGGTGAAATTATCACTTTCGACCAGTTGGCCAAACGTTCCCCAACCGGCAACGGAACTATAATTTGTAATGTTCGCGCATCTGAACAAAAACATCACCTATGAGATAAGAAATTCGTAACGTACGACGCATTCGAGTCGATTATAACGGAAGATAATCGTGTAGCTTTGGCAACGAAGTTTATTCAATATTTAATTAATATGATCACTTTATTGCAACATATCAACAACTTTAGCCCCAAAACCGTAGTACTATAAATTGATCAGAGAGTATTTTTTATAGTACCATTTATTACAAATTCAAATAAAAAAGTTGTATACAAACTTAAAACCCCTTTAAAAAGGTTGATAGGACTTTTCGCCCCAAAAACGTAGTACTACAAAATTATAAGGATCAAAATTCTAACATTTTTTAGTTTTTTTTTTTCAAGCCGTGACCCACAAAGTGCAATTAAGCAAAAATTTAAATTCCGCAATGATCTAAGGGTAATGTTGGTTTACCAATTACGACATTTCCATAGGTCAATAATGAAACGAGAATGAACTAGATTCAGGCGATTATCAGAAGTCATTAGTCCACAGACCTCGCAGACCAGCAAATATATTGGATGATGCTTTAGATGCATGTTCAGTTCATGTAATCTTGCTATTCAATAATAAACACAGGTGTTTAATTACAAGCGAGTGGGAAAGAACTTCATTATCAAAAATAAGCGATTGTAGGTTAGGAGGAGTACTAAAACGTGGAGGAGTAAAAATGATCACTTGAGTTTTCTTTCCGTTCAAAACAATGTCGTTCAGTTGTTAACGTACACCAGTTCTTGACATTATCAAGGTCATGTTTATATAATGGGTGATTCAAGTAGAGATACTGTTTTCAAATAGCCTTTTTTGACAGATCACGTGTGAGTCGGGTCATGCTGTCATGTTATTTTTGTTTAGTATATTTTGGCATTTCATAATGGAAAGACTTACGCCTGAACAACGTTTACAATTCGTTCAACTTTATTACGAAAATTCACG
>JANSTU010011869.1:0-15335 GCA_027564075.1 Bolitophila hybrida | reverse complement strand
GGCACATCTCCAATTGCTGCGCGCGACGGCGGATGGACTCATTCGGGTCTTCTTCGATACTCTGCTCCACAGCAGCATTAGCGTCTTCGGTGCGCACTGTACGCTTATAGTTTAAAAACTATAACAATTTTCAAAATATAGTTCCGTAAACTGCTGGTGCCGCTCCTCGAAGGATCGATTTTCAATTGAAATGTTCAAGCTCAACCGCAGCTACAGGAAGTCGTAAGTTTTCATACTTTAGTAATTTTTTTTATCTTTTTAATTAGATTTGAGTTCTAATAACGGATAATTAAATTTGATACTAAGAAAACTGGACCATATCCAACAACAGGATAACGATATGCTGAAAGCAAAAATTAATAAAGTGTATATTATTCTTGGACTTGTAGCTAAGAAGTTAGAAGATGTTTTCGACTCCGACTTAACTTCAAGATTAATTCTGAAGTTGAATTGCAAGAGTTGATATACAAATCAATATCAATATGATGTTCCGTGTGTTGACGTGTTGTCCGTGAGTCCGGTCGACGATAATGTATTTACCACCACCATCTCAGACTGAAACAATACCCAAACATCATATACATTTAACTATGCTGTCCTACTATCCGCAATTGTAGCTGACAGCAATTTTAGAAAAAAGTTTAGTTGAGTTGGTGCCTTCCCGGAATAAAAGAGTTAATTACACGATATATTGTTGGCACCACCTATTATTATTAAGGTAAAGACAAATCACAAATAGCCATATTATTTACAGATCTGTAGAAATTATAATTAAGATTTGCTCCCAGTTAAAATTTATATCTGATAGCTTTATAATTACAATATTTTTACCATGTTAAAGGTCGTCTCAAACTCTATCCAAATCCGCAATAAGTGGAAAATGTATTTTTGACACTTGAGTCTCCTTTTCATAGACCAGCTGAAATATTTGAAATTTTATAATTTTTTTTTACAGATAATTGGCAGAAGCATTCTTTAAAATTAACCAAATTAATGCTGAAAAAAGATTTCCCCTTTTTACTCACAGGTCCGGGTTCTTTTGTGTATGCAAAGTTGAGAACTTTGTTGCAGCCAAAGAAACCCACAGATTGTCAATTAGAGGAGATCTGATTAGTATTGGAAAAGTACTATAGTCCGACTTCTCACACACTTGCAAAATGTTTCATGTTTTTAAAATTTTTGTGTCCGCATCAAAAGATCCACAACATCTTCCGGTGTTGTACGTAATAAAAGCACAGGATACATTGAATATGGGAGTTTTAAAAGCCAAGATCCCACAGTCGTTATTGAGTAAAAATGACCTCACATTTGAAAAAGGAGTAGAATTGGCCACAAACTTTGAATTATCAAGGCGTGAACAAGATTGGAGACTTGAAAACGCTTTCACTATCTTAAAATAGATAAATATATTTAAATATTTTAAAATGATGACAATAATACTGTCTTACCATTTTTGGGTGCTTTTTGTTTTGAAAGTACTGAAAATATAATTATATTATTATAATATATAAGAATAATAGTATATTTTGGAAAAATTACCTTGTGGTGATAGACTTGCTGGAACGGGCCACTTGTTATTCATCTACAAAATAAAAACGCTGTAAGTATTTTTTTTAATAAATTGTGTGCAGTATTGGAATGAGCACATATTTTCCTACGCTATCGCATGTATCGTCAACTAAAGTTAAACCTAAATCTGCCATGGGCTCAACGGGATCAATTAACAAATTAGTACATTCTCTCAATCTTTTACGAAAAGTAACACATTCGCCATTTTGAATGCCATATCCTGTTAAAACAATGGGAATAGCCGGTTGGACCATACAACATTCGTCTTTCAAACTTCCACATGCGACTTAGTTCCAGTCATTAATGCTCTTTCAGGCGAACCGCAAACAAACGCTCTAATTTTTAATCTTTCCGGAACTCTATTCCGCGATACTAAAACGAAGCCTCTTGACTCCATAAGAATGTGTGGCAATTTGTGTATTAAGTATACTCTAATACTTGTGCATGGATTTGAAATGTCCGCTTTGGTGAAATGCGACTGGGTGAGTTTAGATTCAACATTCTTCCGACGCACTTCTTTGGTGTAGATGGGTTTGGTGCCATTTTGAAATTAAAAGTATTTTTAAATTTTTGGTTCTATGTCAAGTTATGAACTCGAGGAGTATGAAATTGATTATGATAAAATTGACGAACATGCAAATGATTAAATAGTAAAAATGTTCGATGTAATAATTAAGTTTAGGTGAGATAGACATTATATCTGAAATATTTCATAGATTACTAATTACAGTAAATATTTTTTTATACCTGAATTATGTTAAAAACTAATTCACAGCAGTATTACCTACAAAAAATAAAAAACTTAATACAAAATATTATAGAAAAGGTTGAAAAAAGTAAGTTTTTAAAAAAAAAAATTATAATCATATATAACATAACAACAGTTGATGTGGATGGGCCTGCAGAACTGAAGGTTTGGGTTTGGTCGGTGCGGCCGGAGCCACGGTTTGTCGAGTATCAGTGCTGTTGGCTGTTGGCTGTATTGTATTGGCTGTATTGTCGGCAAAAAGAGATAGTTTAGAAAGAAGAGTGTTTGTTGTGTTGGTGTCCATAATATGTCCCACGAGTATATTAGGGGTAGTGATAGGTCCACTGCGACAGAGACCCTTTTATCTCTAGTCTAGTTTTATAGCCTAATAGAGTATTTTCTTCATAGTGCCATATTATATATACATATATTTTGCATTCAATTAGCCATATTTATAAGAAGTTAGATATATTTTCGAAAAACAGCCATCTCTCTCAAAAAAGAGTTGATATGCAAAAAATTGTCAAAATAAGGAATAAAACTAAAAATGGAAAGAAAAACAGTTCTCAAATATCAATTGGTTTTGAACTAGAATTGAAATAAAGGTAAAGTAGGCATTTCATATCAGCTCCAGTTACGAACCTAGAAGCGAACGTCGACCTTGAACGATTAACAAGAATCCCAAGTCTAAATGATGTGAAAGTTCTAGGTCCAAAGGAAAGTAGAAATAATTACTTCAGATTAACTGAATTTTCTATTTTAAAAAAATCGACCACCATTTATTTATTTAATGAAATTTAATTTAAAGCAGGAAAGACTTTGTTTCAGTTAAAATTGCCTCTACCTTTTCGAATTATGGTCTTATTTGTTTTCGTGTTCTATAGTTGTATATAACATGCATGTTTAAAAATCTGATAGCATTTCAAGACATACAACAGTACAATATAACATTCATTGCTTTTAAACTCCAGACATTAATTTTATTTTACCCCGAACGTATAAATGTACAACTATATATTTTCTTATTATTGTCATATAGAAAGCATTACGATGTGGATAGTGGCTTTGCGGGCAATAAATGCAGTTACATAAAACAATATATAGCAAGCGCTATTGTTTGTATTCCAAAATAAAAATATCTTAATTAATTGTCTTTGAAAACTGTGTACATAAATTCATAGTCAGTGTGTGTTTGTATGTTTTCCTGGCGCAGTCTTCAGCTTCAGTAAAGATTGAATTGGCAAAGAATACTACATACATAGGTAAAGATATAACGTAAGTGTCTTAACGATGCACTCTCAAGAAAGATGTAGCGAATAGGAATATCATATATAATATATAATATGTATGTATGTTATATGTAGTAAATATGTGTATTACATGCATAGGTAGTTTTAGTTGTATACATATGTATTTAGAAAAAGTTTTTCAAGTTGGACTTTATAATGAAGTCAGTTTTACTTTGTGCCTGAGCGTGAGGCAGCCGCAAGGGGGTCGTTTCGCAATCCTTGTCTCCCTGAGAACTACACAAAAGTTGACAACCGAGACCATCTCAGATCGCGTGTGTTTATATATCTACTATAGGTATAAATGCGTCCATATAGAATTTTACGAGTGTGAGTGTGTTGCCAACTTGTTTTCGGAAAGTTTTTCAATGAGATTTATGTTAAGCGTACGGGGAATTTATAGAATTGTGTATGGAGGCCATACAATGTTCGTTTGGAGTTTGTTTGTAGCTGAATTAAATGTTTTCGTTTAAACAGATCGTTTATTTATTTTTGGTGTCTATTACGACGTATGTGAGCGACCTACTGAAAATTATCTATTATAAATTTTAAAGAAAAAAAGAATCTTATTTCAGTGCTATAAAAATATAGATTAGACGAGCAAAGAGAATTTCTAATGATTTCTATCGGCGGGTTATGTTTTAAGTAGAGAACGATCCGCACGAACAAAATGTACTTACATAAGTGTATGATCCAAGAATAGTAAGCGCAATAAGTTTATGAAACTATATAATAAAAATAAAAACATTTCGTACTTGCTCTTCCAATTTCAGTAATGAGTCTTCCATGATTATGAATATTGACATCAGATAATATTGCAAATGCTTGAAAGGACATTGACCAAATATTAGGCACTAGTGCGAAGTCCGAGTGCAATACTGATATTATTTTTTGTAGTTATCATGTGCTGGTAACTTTCAAATACACGAGGAAGTCAAGGGCATCGTGCATGGTCCCATTTAGTGTAGACTACCGATAAAACTAGCTTGTTTGGAAGCGGTAAGGTAGAAGCCCTACCTACGAACTATATATTATATGTAGCAATATATATACTAATATTTTCTAATTTACGAAGCACAAATGGCTTTAACTGCTTAATTTAATCTTTAGAGGATTACGAATGTACAACGAGATAATGAACAACTCAGCTGCGATCTGTGCGGATTAAAATATCATATCGCCAGAGCTTAACATTTGTTAGCTATTACATGTTTATGCGGTTTTAGTTTTGGGTATCATAGCCATAGCCAAGTGGGTTAACGCGTTGGCCTGGCTTATGCAAGGTCGCCGGTTCAATCCCGGCCGGCAGAAAAAAAGTGTTTTTCGAATACAGCACTTTAAATCAGTATTCTATTCATAGCCTATTTCTTAAATAGGTTATTGATTTAGAATAATTCAATTAACATATACACACGCACCCAGTATAGAACAATAAGTGTATGATGGCGTTGATGATTCACGATTCCGAATATAAAAATAGCAAGATAGATCTCGGTGCAAAGTTGTTAGAGTCGCGTCAGGGCAAATTAAGACTCCTTACTATCGGGGATGGTTTGTTAGTGTTAGAGCACAGTAGCTCCAATTGGAGTAGCACAGCACAAACAGCACATTAGCAGGACCTGACCACTCGTGTTACCCCGTAATGGTTACTGAATCCGGTGTGCGACATCGCACACTGGCCCTATATCCCACAAGGAGTTACATTAGCATGACCTGACCACCCGTGAGAACCCGTAATGGTCAATGAATCCGGTGTGCGGCGTCGCACACTGGACCTATGTCCCACAAGGGATTACAGGATCCAATGAGATGAAAATATAAATGAAGCAGCGCACACCATTTCTGTAGCATTATGATATTTAATACCGGCAATATAATTGAAGCAGCGCCATCTATATGCGAACACAAATAAGCGTGATAATTAGTACCATATTAACAAAAATGTAATCTTTTCGGAAACTATTTATTAAAAATGTAATTTATAATCTTTTCATCTCATGCCCATGATATGTTCTTCAAATTATTTTATATACATCTTCCATTATCTTCTGAAACATTTAAATCAGTCCTCAAGATGCAAATTCGTTTTGATTAAACTTTACCATTACTTTCTGAGACGAGATATACCTTCAATATACGACTAAATTTTCCCACACCACCCGACCATAAAGACGCGACTCGACTAAGCATAATCGGCCATCGTGCCATTATCTCCGATAGACCTGACATTTCCTTGAAAATACGCGATACTGTTACATGCAGCATGGTAATTTCACATAGATACCTATACACACACATACTCACACATAATTGCAATCATATTTTATGTAGACGCGCGCAATTTGAACTCGACGCACACAATTTCTTCCCAGAATTCAGTATCAACAACAACAACAACACCGGCGACCAAGTAAAGGCAAATTAAATAACTCAATTTATTATTCATTTTATTCTAATTTCCAGTGAAACATTTTTGCATTTCTATAAATACACTTAATGCTGTGCTGTTTCACGATCCACGGCCAGTCAAGTCTATATACGACTTGTATAAACATAATATATATATATATATATATAACCATCATGTATTCATAGTTCTCATAAGAAGCAGCGTGCCACAACGTGAAGATAAATTGCCGGCAATTATAAATGGAAAAAATGAACTGTAGCGAAGTTCAAAATGCAAAGAGCTTTTCAAGTTATTCCCGGTGCGAGGCCGGCGCTGCGACTACACGTTCATCGAAACCTTCGGGCGATATTCTCTATATTCTGTTATTCCTGGTGCAGCAGCAGCTGCGGTGACCAGTACATACAATAACAATATACGTCGATGGAATAGAAATATAGAGAAATATTGAAAACTTCATACAAATATTGGTCCTTCGAACCCATGACTTGTTCACACACTTGATGCACTTCGATTGAACATTATTTATATATATAGAAATCGTATCAATATACAGAAAAGTATATAATCACATGATTAAAAAAACATACACAAGTTCAGATACACATAATATATTACTATATATAGATAAATGTACATATATACCAATCCGTTGATATATTTATGTAAATGCGGCAATTGCGCCTTCACCATGTTTTACATATTATATTCTGCATAGGTCGAAAGACAAGAAAATCTCGGTGTATATACAAACTTGGCACAATCACGACATATGCGCGAGCTCACTAGAGTTTGAATAACACGACCATTTTGCGAGCGACAGCACAAAAGCCCGTACGCATAATCAAGATAGAAATGGAGAGATGTTCATGTGTATGTACGCATCTTACGCGCAAAGAAATTGTGACATGTCATTGGAAATTGCAACATTGTCGAGAGATACTAGAATATGCTGAAGATTTCAATGGATCGACAAGTCTCTGATGGAGTCACCGAGCATGAAAACAAAAATAATATTATATAAAAAGTTTTATTTTAGGCTGTGTATAAATTTTATGATGAACCCTTGTAATTTAGTTTTAATCATTGTACATAGATGGCGCACGTATATAGATAGCGCCATCTAGCTTTGGACATATTAACTAAATTAATCAGGTACTTAATAAAACGAGTCAATATTCAATTCGTGTTTCTTTCGCATGATGGCTGGAATTATAAGATGGCTATTTATTTAAATAAATGAGTTTTAAGATATGCATCATGAGACCTGGTAACAATATAGATGGCGCAATCCATTTAACACTGCATTTTTATTGGCATTATACAAACTCTTAACTTCATTGTCGACATCACAAACAAATCCTAATTATTTCACTGGCATTTAGAAATATGCAAAAATCGCTGACCCACTTATTGCCAATTCAATTATAATTATACAAACAAAAAAATCGATTTAGACTCAAAACTCTCCGAATGCTCTAATTCCTATATAAAATACAATCGATCCCGCCGTGCGCACACAGTTACTCAACCTCCGACTGTACCGCATTACTGGCACAATAATATATAACAACATTGGAATTAATAAAAACGCCATATAGTTTATCGAGATCAAAATTCCATATGATTGATGATCGCGGGTGAGATGTTTTGCGTATGCGTGCGCGAAGGCAATCGAAAAAGGCTTGATCGATATTGCTTAAATTTCGCTATAACGAACATAGAAAACATATGATTCATGCAGAAAATATACAGAATTACACATATTTGTGTAACCTTGTAGACCACCCGCACTTTGCAATTCTTGTTCGAGAGAGAGAGTT
This sequence comes from Bolitophila hybrida, assembly GCA_027564075.1. Lineage (NCBI taxonomy): Eukaryota > Metazoa > Arthropoda > Insecta > Diptera > Mycetophilidae > Bolitophila > Bolitophila hybrida. Next base: position 7,502 of record JANSTU010011869.1, on the reverse strand, counting down.
TTTTTAGTGCATTCTGTTCCAGTTTCACGGTGTCTACATAGATTTTGAATACTACTACTGCTGCTGGAAACTATATAGCGCGACAATGTGCTGCACTCATGGGCACAAACTGCTGCCGAGTCGCGTCGCCATAGGTAAATAATGAACTATGTCGGACGACAAAAAAAGTGAATTATTATACAAGCGACTGGCGTGGCGGCGACACAATCCGCGGTGTACCGTTTCGAATTCCGCGCACCGTATACATGCTCAACTAGTAAATGTGTGTCAGCTAATATGTCGCTCATAGAATAAATAATTAATATTATTTTTGCACGAGTCCAAAATGGTTCTAGATTTAAGGAGTGTGCGCGTGCGCACTCGCGAACACCCCAAAGATTTATTGCACCTGGATGTTTAGTGCTTGCTGGTATAATGAACACGTGCGCAAATTGAGTATATATATATATATATACTTATTTTCGTATTGTACCTTAGAACAGACTCATAGAAAATGGAATTGTATCTTATATTATAATATGTATTTTAACTATGCGCTCGACGCAGACTGTCGAGAATTTACGTGCTCGGTGAGTTATTGCGTTAGTGCAGTTCAAAGGTTTTTCGTGTGTGTGTATGTGTGTGCAATTGTTATTTTCCGGTTTAACTCGTCTGACGGCGCACGCAGATAATTGCGCACAGCCGCCACACGGCCACTGACCTTATTATTTATTTGCTGATAATTGTGGATGTATTATTATTTATTATCTTCACAATGTAGCGAATGAATCGTACACTGATTACATTCAATAAGTCATCATGTTAAGTGTATGAGTGTGCGTATTGCACATCTGGTGCGATTGCTTCACTCCGTTTCACCCGCAAGCAGCAGGCCGATTCCTTTGTGATGCCGTTGACCTACAGATAGTGGCACATTGTTGTTTTTTTCTTACAGTACATGACTTTAATTGTGTGATTTATACTCATCGATTAACACATAACACTTTGAAAGCGTTTTTTTAAGTACCTCGTTAATTTGGTTTGAATGTCCGTGTATAGGTGGCGCTAATTATTTGATGGCACCATCTGCCTGAAGAGTAAAACAAAATAGCAATGTTATTTAAATTACTTAAATTTCAAATCTTAAAACCTCATTAATTTCAGTAATCATAATTATGCCAAACATATTTTTTTCCATAACGTCAATAATTCAGAAATGCAATAATAGTATGATTTATAAAGAACCTTGTTAATTTAGTTTTAATAGTTATTAATAGGTGGAGCTCCATGTATGCGGGCGCGCCATCTATATGCCAATATTTGAACTAAATTAGCAGGGTTATTGAAAATGTGATTAAAAAAAGAATAGAAACTAATGTGATCTACAAATTAAAGTTAGATTATTTTTATTATTTAATTAAAGTTAGACTATTTGTATTATTTAATTATATCATACATTTTCTCATTACCCCGATAAATCATATATTTGTCCATCGTGCCATTAAATCAGAAATACAAAAATAGTGTAATTTATACAGAACCTTGTTGATTTAGTTTCAGTGGTAATTCACAGGTGGCGTTGTGTATATAGCGCGCCATCTATATCCGAATTTTTGAACTAAATTAGCAGGGTCATTCAAAAACATGATTCAAATAAAAAATAAAATCTATTGTGATTGTACCAAAGTTTTTTTATGATGCCACGTTGGTCACAAGCAACATTCTAAATTTAACGACCATTTCTATTAAACTTATACAATTTATGTAGACATAATACATAATATTCCAAATGTCCGTTTAAACCATAAAATACATAATAATTTCCATAATATGACACAAGAACAACCAGCTTAACATCACATAAAAAAAACTTCATATTCATCAGCATAATGGCTTAATTTGTAAATGTATAGGTACTGTGTAAATACCCTTTACACATGTTTTGAGACATTAAATCGCACAAATTAAGTGCGTTCAAACATCGAGTCGTTTCTGTTTTGTGCGATGTCGTCCACGCGAGCGCCCGCACTTACCTGTATAATTACGATAGCGTTCGTATATACAATGAAAAGAGGTGGCACCACGCACATCATTATTATATTACATATTTCTGCCGTCGCCTGATTGAGAGTGTTTTTCCAACATTTTGCGCACATGAAATGATAATTTAATAAAAGAGTACTTTTCATTTTCATTATAATAATGTTTTCAGTGTGTGTGTGTCTGTGTGTGTGCTTGCGTGCGCTCCCTTTTGTCTGTGCTATGCGTGCTATGTCTAGATGTATGCGTGATTCTGCTCTCATTGCATACAGGCACGACATGACCGCGGGTACGCTGTGCTATTATTAAATATGCGAGCGCTAAAGAAGTGTATAAGTAATCGCTTTTCATGAACATAATTAAGAGTGCATCGAGCAAAACGACTCGGCGACGTATAGAGAGAATCGCAGTGGAAAAGACGCGAGCGCGCGCATAGCATTGTTTATGTGCGTGTCATCCAAAAGGTTTCACGGTGAGACAATGACGTGTCGGAAAAGCGACTTGCACAATAGTAATTTTCATATAAAGCCGATCAGTTTGTTGAACCTTGGCGCAGGCTGCACGGTACTAGAAATATGTAATCCGACGAATGTATGTGCGCTCAGGTATCGTGACGGCTACCTTCACCTATGCACACCATTTGCATAATATTGCTGTGTGAGGAAGATCACAGTCACAGGTCGAGCGAAGAATATGCTCGTTATGCTATAATCATTATCTTTTGAAGCATCCGTCATCGGTGCGAGACAATTTCAATCGAGCTGCGCGGTAACCTTGAGAAGGTATATTATATACACAAAATACCGCCATCAGATACTTCAGCTGGTGCTCACAGAATCAAAATTAAACGCTTGAACCTTGACTGATATAATTAATCCGTCAAATTATATACACCGTGATTTCGTTGTTCGAAATGATTGGCGAATTTAACCTTGCCAAAGAATCACCAAAAAATGTATATGACTATACACACAAGTACACACCTGTGCGCCCGCGCGCGAGCGGATAAAAGCACAAAAACACAAATTACGGTATCGCCGCTTTTGGCTGTCGCAGTAATTGGAGGTGTACGAAGTTTTCGGCGAGCGAGGGTCCAAAGAGGAAATGAGCATTTTATTGCGTGAAAACGGTTTTCTGAGGAACATGTGTGAATGTCTGACCCTCATTGCGTATTATGCAAGTTCTTTACAATTACATATAGTCTCCCAATGTGTAAGTACACCTGTCGGTTAGTATTCCTATACACTAAATATAATATATATGTACTCTTCACGCACGTGCACTATATTATAATAACTTTTTAACAACATATTATTATGTACTGTTAAATAATATGTTTCGCAAGAGAATGTATATATTTATAATATTGAATCGACTAAAATCAATAAACAAAACATATATGTATATGTATGAATGCATACGTATTGTAAATCGGTATAGAATTAATAACAGTTATTGGTGCGTGTGTTCGATGCACGGATGCACCTGCTGTTTATGTATTCATTCTATTGTATATATTTATGTGAACACTTTAAAGTGTTCAGCTAGAGCAGTCCGTTTAAAGGTGCAAACGCAACAAAAGCTGTAACACTTTAAATATAAAATAATTACGTACTTATTTTATTTTTAATAAATAATATTTATATATGGATTGCAAGATGTACCGTATGCTCAAGTGAAACGTGATGTTATTTAAAGTTTCTTTAAAATTTAAAATTGTTTAAAATTGCTTTATAAAATAGAATTTTTGTGTATAGATACAATAACCATGTTAATTTAGTTCCATTGTAATTGTATAGGTGGAGAAAATTGGTGGAACTAATTACTATATACTATTACAATATATAATTTATGAATAATCATGTAATTCAAGTAATTTCTTAAAACCCATTTATATCAATGAATAGTCGCAATATATGTTTGTCTCTAAAACTCCCGAAATGGCAAAAGTTCAATTATGCGTAAAAATAAGATCCTTGCTAATTTAGTTCCAATGTATTTTTAATAGATGGCGCTGTTTAAATGTGGTGCGCCATCTATGTGAAATGATCAGAACTAAATTAATAAGGTTCTACGAAATATGATTCTAAATCTTCATTTATATATGTTAAAATATTTTTTTTTATTTTAAATGTCAGCGTTTGTTCTCTACGGTAGTTTTTAAAAACTAAAAGTAATTTATTTATCAATCGTCACTTTTTGCAGTCTAGTCTAGAAACTATATTTATAAAACAGACACAATTTATTAAAAACATATAATTGCGATCGTTTTAGCTATGCCCAAGTTCGACATGATAATAATTAGAATATACTTTCATTTTTAAATATTCGCACTGATTAGAACACGGTTCTATGACCTGAATACGTTTTTAATTGTCTTTTGCATGCTAATTGTCTTATAGACCAACCAGTACAGTAATTAAACAACATTTTAGCGGTTAAACGGATTTGGCTTGTATATCTACCATAAACCTTTATGTTTATTTGCTAGATAAAAAGCAACAGAGTATTAATTGAGTTAACAGCGTGCTCTGAGCCTGCTAACAGGTTCCACAAGTGCATTAGAGCCAGTTTTGATCATACATAAGTACAGCAGCAGAAACTAGTTTAAAATAATTATGTTTTTGTATTATTATCATTATAACCCAACTTGACACCAATGTCTTGGACGACAACGTCGCAGTGCTTAGCCTAAGCAAGCGTGCTCTCGTGAAAAACGCTAATTCCAATTTAATTGTATACGCAGTGAAATAGCTCCCGTATTTACACATAATATACGCACTAGCGCAATGTTTATATCCAGTTTTGAAAGTACCTATGTAATGCGTTGTTATTTTTTATGTAGGTGTAAAATTAGATTATAAGTTCAAACGTACGCTGATTATGTTAAAATTACATAATTTAATTTGTGAATATTGTCTATGCGCGGTCTCTGGTATTTTCAAGATTGGTTTATCTGGTTTTTATGTAAGACAGTGTCTAAGTATCGGTATTATGTGGCTTACAATGACCATTGCAGTTTTATCGATTCGAGCAGTATGCTTGTATAGTCATTACTACTTAGTATAGCGTTGTATAACTGTTAAAATTGAAAGCACTTTTTTGGTGTGTGTTCTTTTTTCTTTCAACGTGAAATTGATATGTGTTAATTGCAGTGTAATCTGTCATAGAAGTGACGTATGGTTAATGTTGTCAAAATTATGTGTTTTTTATAAGAGTTCGATTTGCTTACACAATTTGAATATATTTATTTGAAATCATAAACTACTACTTCGTTTTATTATATTACTCTCAAAAGTAAAAGTATCCAAAATAGAACAACGGTGTGAATGACGAAGAACCTCGTTAAATTAGTTATAATAGCGTCATATAGATAGAGATCTCAAAGGATGCGCCATCTATGTATGACCACGTCGAACTAAATTAACAAGGATCTTCGAAACTTGCATAATATCAATTAAAACACACCCAATTTTACGGCTCATAGAATCCAGTCCATTCACACGATTTATACAATATAATATAAAAGCGCGCTCTCAAAACAGAATGAAATGATAAATTTCCTAATTGTTGTATTGTATTTAAAAGTCGCGTTGTCGCGCTTAAGTTAGCGTGTGGCGCTAGATGCAAGATCAGCTCGAAAGCTTGTCTCATTTATATAGAACATTGTGCTCGCTAGACACAAACACAAATTCAATACAAACCTTAAGACATGTTTACGAGTGCAACGTTATTTATTGTGTATACACATTTGTAAGCTATGTAATTAATATCACCGTTTGTATAAAAGCGTATACTTATATGGGGCATCAGAGAGTCGCGCATTTGTGTGTGTGTATACGTTAATTGCTCGCGCACGCGCGTTTGTCTAGTTTCCGGCGCGGCAGTGCGGTGAGTTCAACTGTATATTACAAGACACGTCAAATGCAACTCGTACCGACAACATTACTGCAACACGGCCGTACGCCATGATCTAGATGCGAATCTTGGTGATAAGACGCGGGCGCTTCTTAAAGTGCATACGACATCGCGACAGACGCACCGCCAGGTTCTAAGTAGGGCACGCGCTATTGTTGTTATAATTATCCTCGTACGAGTACATGTGTAACTATATATATATATTATAATGTAACACATAATCGTGAGTGCCATTGTGTTCGCACATATATACACATCAGGAATAATACATAATTGTATACACAAGATAGTGCAATGTAAATGTGCAACACACATTTTGTGAGCATGCGCTCGCGCGTGCAGCTTTTATTAATGTGCTCAGCTGCGCGCTTTTCCGATTGTGCAATATTGAAATGAATTATAATAATAATTAGTTGAGTTTCTGTGAGTGTGTCTGTGTGTGTGTGTGTGTGTGATAGCTCGACCATTCATTCAAGTGTAAATAATAATGCAATTACATGTGTATTTATGTGTGTTCAGAATCGCGGTGGCGGACGCGTGGCAAATCATAATATTGTTAATGTTGAGTGCAACTGGCGTGCATTGTGGGAAATTGATTGCATTCGGTGCAGTATTTTATGCAAGTGCGGTTTGGCGAGTGGGATACATAAATTACATTAAAAATAGAAATTTATGCCGATTGAAAAAGAAACGATCAAATTTGATAAACAAAAATTCCAGATCAATTGTTCATTGGAATATTTTTTATCGATCGATTCATTACCGTCATTACATTTCTATAATAAAATTATATATTATGCCGAGAATATAGACTGAGATGTAAACGCGTTTACATCTCAGTCCATATTCTCGGCATTGTTGACTTAGGCTCAAAGCCCCAAATCAAAAATTTGATAATTAAAAAAAAAAAAAAATTCTAAAATGTTTAAATTTCCTCCCAGATCAAGACGTAGTACGTAGGGTTAAAACCCCTAAAACACTTTTAAGATACTTTAAAATTTGTATAAAACTTTAATAATTTATTTAATTTTACTTTTTATTTTTTTAAAATGACTTCAAATAAAAAAAGTTTTATACAAACGGAAAACTCTCTTTTAAGGGTAATAGGGGTTTTTGCCCCAAAAACGTAGATGATCAGATCAAGATGATCAGGGACAAAATTTTAACAGTTTGCAGTTTTTTTAGAGTACCACGAACTTAAAACCCCCTTAAAAGGGTGATAGGGGTTTTAACATCAAACATGTTGTACTACAAAATTATCTTAAAGTGTAATTCAGCCGTTTTTCAATATGAAAATCTTCATGATTGGTTGTCTTCAGAAAATTATTCTCTAATCGATTTTCTATAGAAAATTAGTCTCTGATCGATTTGCTATAGAAAATTATTCACTGATCGATTTTCTATAGAAAATTAGTCTCTGATCGATTTTCTATAGAAAATTAGTCTCTGATCGTTTTTTTATAGAAAATTAGTCTCTGATCGATTTTCTATAGAAAATTAGTCTCTGATCGATTTTCTATAGAAAATTAGTCTCTGATCGATTTTCTATAGAAAATTAGTCTCTG
>JANSTU010011868.1:0-30021 GCA_027564075.1 Bolitophila hybrida | reverse complement strand
AGTTTGAAATATCACTTCTGGATCCACTTTTGAATATGGGTGTGATATAAGACGTCTTCCAACGATCTGGAAAGATGTCGGATGAAAGGGACAGATTGAAGATTATCTGAAGAGGCTTATAAGAACCGGTAGATCTGTTTCATTGTCATTTCGTTACGGTGTGAATATAATATATTGAGTTTTTTGAACGTTTGGAAGTAGTTTATTTTACACACACACCATTCAGAAATGCGATCAAGATCATGCGACATGTATTATGACAAGACTTAAATATTTGGACATCATCGGCACAGAGGTGAAACTTTGTTGAACTATAATATTTTAAACAGTTGGCAAGTCATAAATGAAAAAGGATGGGAACTAAATAATAATGATGCCTTAGGAACGCCAGAGGAGATATGGATAAAATAAGAGTGATTTCCAGCAATGTCAACAGCTGCAGATAAGATTAGCTGCAGACGAAGAAAACTGGGATCGGAGTTTATTACATAGGATGGAATGGGATACAATGTTATACCCTAGAGAAATCCAGGAGAACTAGAAGAGTGCAATGTTTTGAAGATTCAGATTACGTATATCATCAGTCACGTTAAGCAGTGCATTGGGAGAACTATGACCTGTTTGAAAACCGGATTGAAATTTGTTACGGAGATTATAAGTTATAATGTGCTCCTCAATCTGATTCTTAACTAAAATCTCCAAGACTTTTGACAGTGCAGAAAGAATACTTATGGGACGGAAGACTTTGAGCTCATATGATCGGATATTTCTTGTGGATTGGGATAATTCGAGCGTCCTTCTAGGATTTATGAAATGAGGATGACATAAGACTAAAATGAATGATGTGTAATAGGTAAGAAGCAACAATGGAAAGCAACTTTTTAACATATTAAAATGGAATACATTCATCAGGACAAACAGACGAAGGGGAGATTTTAGAAATAGTAAGACTGAGATTAGACATGTGTATTAAATTAAATGAAAATGCTATTGTATCGTGAACATCATTTGTAAGTGGTAAAGAAAGTATCAGTGCGACTTGTTTTCCAAATTAAGTAGTAATGTCTCGGTTTAATATTAGTGATTTAATATTTGAATCAAACCAAGGCTGCGTGTTTGTAGGATATTATATAACATGTTTTAGAGGTTCCTGGTGGTTAAGAAGACTTATTGTGATGTGTTCAAAAATATCCACCATTGCATCAACGTCGTAGAGTCCGACATACTGAAGAAAGCAAATGCTTTTAGAATCCATTTGAAATTCACCTTCTAAACTTTCTCATTGATTTATTCAAAGAAATATTTGTAGTCTCAACACTCTTACTGACTGTATACATTGCTTAGTGTTTATCAGCTTTATAAGTAAATTCAGTAATAATGAAAGCATTCATATTAAATTAGTTGATTATAGCGAAAAATAATTATCCAATTGGCACAATATAGTTCTGTGACCAAATATCGCTAAAATGTATTTAAAAAAAAACGGAACACGTGTGCATATTTATAAAAAAATTACAGGTATTTAATATATATATACAGAAATTTATATGTAAATAGTAAATACTATTCAAACACAATATATGTATAAATGTATACATATTATACAATATAAATAAAAAAATATTATGATTGCAGGTAATTTGCTTCCGATCTTTTATGATTGATCGTTATATAAACAACAAAAACCGGTAAGCCTGCGCGACTGCACGTTTTGTGTCGTTTTTTCGTGACTTTTTTTTCTTCTTCAAGTCGGAAGTAACAAATAAACGTAAACAACGAACCCACAACATAATCATAAACATAATCGAATTATCGCGGCATCTGTTTTGATCGCATTGCGCGCACACAGTACCGAATGAGTATTACCAGTTACCACAAGGAATTCCCATCCGAGTATAAGGAAATCGTGACACTTCAAGGATGCGTAATCCGGATATTGGTTTTCTGCAAACAAGATAGATATGTTTCAAATAAACACATTTTCTAACATATTTTATTATAAAAATTAAAAGATTTCCCATATAATTACTCACCTATAACGATAGATACGCAAGTGACCTGTCAACTCAAAACAATTAAATAATTCTGGTATTCACGTGTCTAGAATAAAATTATATTGATAGGCTAACCGCAAACGTGTCGTCTCATCTGCCTTATTAAAAAATTACTCCATAGACATTTATTAGGTATGTATACAAAATACAGTAATAACACAAAGCGAATCTTTAAGACAATAGAAAAAAAAAATGCAAATGCCAACAACCGAAATCGTGATGAACGTTTTCGGTTAATTACTCACAATATCATCAAAACCTGAATCTGCTTTCGCACGTATCCATTGTATTACCTAAGTTATTTAAATTTCCAAACCGCAAGATATGTAGATTATGTGTAATGTTTATTATTATTTTACAATAATTATTCCGGTTCATTTGTGCGCATCAGTTTGTTTTTATTTATTGTCGTTGTTATCATACATATTATTGAAATTTACACATTTTCAATATACTCGTATATCACAAATAATTACTATAGCATTTTTTTCTAGTTTGTGTGCATAAAGGGCAACACACAGCTGCTTTACATATTTTATATAAAACATTGCATACTAATTGTCAATTATATATTGTTTAAGCATTAAGGTGAAATTGAGTGTTACTTAAAAATATAGATAAACGTGTGCACCGAATTATATATGGAATTATGTCAATGATTTATGCTAAAAAAAGTCATATAACTATGCGACCAGAAATACGAAGAAAAATTATACACATTGATCATTGTAATAGGCAATTTAATGTATGTTATATATACAATTGTTTGAGTGTGTGCGTATGCCGGTTTTTCCAACCGTTATATAATAGTTGTTTTGATCTTACAAACGCATTTGTTGGACCACTTATATTTTCTGGTCTTACCTATTTATATAATATAATTTCATATAATGTATAATAATTTCAAAAAATAATTAATAATAATTAAATTAAAATTACATATAAATTTGTATATTTGGATTAATTGTTATACCAGAGTTTATATTGCATATTAATAACTTTAAGGTTATATTTCTATCGTATTTTCATATTATTATATAATTACAAATTATATCAATTTTATTTAATAATAAAAGGATCATGGCAGAGTACGCATATGATTTTAAAGGAAAATATTTTGAAAAATCAATCAATGTTTTATGGGTATTTCTGATGAACATGAATTTTAGATATTATGTATTCTGTTTTTTTATATGAATTGTGGGTTTTATGTTATACGTGTTTTGTTTACAACATTCTACGTTTTAGATCCTAACAAGATCAGAGGACACTTCGTCCATTTATCATAACTCCAGGTCGATACTTAACAACCAATCCAATCTAAACATGAATTGTGGGTTTTTTATGTTATGTTTTTTTCATCATGAATTGTTAAACCGTGTATGTATGTTTCATTTTTTTGGATTTTTTTTTAAAACATGAATGTGGGTTTTGAGTTTTATGGGTTTATTAAACATGAATTGTGGGTTTTGTTTTTTTTATAAGTTTTAAGATTATATAGTTTTAAGATTTATGGGGTTTTTGATTTTTTGAACATGAATTGTGTTTTTTTTATTTTATAGATTTTTAAAATTTTTTTTTGATCAGATAAAAGGAATTAAGGTGAAAAGTTGACACAACTCAGTGTCAATAACCCTTAGGGTCTCATTTAAAGTTGCTCTTCGAACTAAAAAAATGGGATAAAAATTGGGAAATATCATACAATTATCAAAAACTGTATCATTTTTTCATTATAACCTGAAAGATCTCCTAATTTTATTCATTTTTAGAAAGTAGATTCTTGATGTTTGGGCAAAGTTGCCAACTTATTTGCGACAAACGTTCAGGTAAAAGGGGCGGTAAACCAAACGGATGGGTGGGTATTATATGGCGTCGCTCGCCTCTCTATGTTTCATCAGGACAAACACATATTTGAATTTTTAAATAATCAAGAAAAAAGAAATAAAATAAAATTGTATTTACATTAGTATTGCTATAGTTTTAGGTATAGTGGGTATTGCGCATTGTGGGATTTAATTATTGTTTTATGCGTTTTATGGGTTCTATAGAGAAATATACAAATGAATAGCTTTAAATTATTTATATTGCCTAAACCGTTGTGCGTTCTATACTGTGTGTATGTGCGAATATGTAAATTGATGGCATCAATGTCCCGTTGTTATTATAGATGAACCTATTAAGTACTACATGCGACAAGCACTGCGTTATACCACTCGGCTACGGTTTCGGCCGATGTTTTTAAATTTAATTGAACATTATAAATAACAAGTACTAATAAAACTTATAGAATAAAGTTAAACCAAAGATTTGTTTGCTCTTACTAGTATGTATAATTTTATGATCGTATTTAATATGACGATCATTAAATTGTAAATGAACTTGTTTATATAAATAAAAGTACTTATGTAAATAAAAACGTGCTAATTTATAAATGTGTGTATGCATTTATATATTTCAAATAAATATAATTACAAATAATAATTAAAAGTTGTATATTCATTAAAATGTTTTATGTCACACGCATATAAATAAATAAACTTATAAAACTAATAAATGAACTTGAATGAATCATATATTTGTCAGAGAAACCGATAATGATATTTTAGATGAACACTTTGTTTTTTTTTATTAAGAGTAAAGTATCGCTGTTTTTTTGTGCATTTTATAAAACAAATTGTGGGATAACGGGAAGACTTTCCTTTTAGAATAACATATAAAAATTATAAAACAAATAATTATCTAGCTTTTCTTGGAAAACGCACCCAATTTCTAATGCAAAATATTTTAAATACTGTCGGTCGACAACTTCATTATGTCTGCTAGCTCGCTCACTTTTACTTTGCGGCTTTTCAAAACGATCAGATGGCCATTCTTGATGTTTTCTTCAGTGGTACCCTCATTGGGCCGGCCCGAACGTGTTGCATCACTGGAGCTTGTACGACCCATTTTAAATTCGCAAACCAACTTAAAATGGTTCTTTTCGACGGAGCAGATGTGCTGTGCTGTTTTTGGATCCATTCCAATCTAATTGCAATTAAAAAGTTGGCTCTTCCGAAAAATGATATCAATTTGAGAGTGGTGGCACTATCCCACCAACATAATTCCGGGGACTTTTTGACCATGTAGTATTTTTTTTATTCACAAGTACGTTGTTTCCATTTCTAGTGTATTTAATGCATTCCAGTCAGTTTCGTCTTTAGTTATCACAGCTTAAGTTCAAAGATTTGTTTTAACCGTTTGCGCACTTTCTAGTTCATTAACAAACCAAAGGTTTTTTATATCACATGTATTATCTTTGTTACAAAGTTAACATCAAACAGCAATATCTAACTTACAAATAAAAGTATTTTTATTTAAATCAGAGGATACAAAAGGGGGCTCCAATTCATTTGAGACATCTTTTGAATTTTATATAATTATTCCAACACGTATTTTATCACAGTTCATATTTATATCATTTTTTCATGGTCTAGAAGTTGCTCTATAAATTGAAATAATTTTTTTTCAAATAACATATTATTATTTTCATTATAATATATATGTAAAATTAAAATCTAAAAGTTTTAGCTGAGAAAATGCAGTATTTAAAGGAAACCCATTTTTGGCGTTTTAAGTTGATTTTCTGCTTAGCATATAACAACATACATTAAATAAAGAGCCCTTTCACATCCATACAGCAGCTATCTGATAACAACATAATAGATATGTTTTCACATGTTTATAGTAAATTATAATAACCGTACTCTAACAAAGCTTTCATTATCTCGTAATTTTGCTGTAGTACTGTCGGCTTGGTATATAGAAATTTAAATAAATACGTAATAAAAAATGATAAAATATAGATATCGGACAATCTGAAATCTAGTTGTTATAATTGAATATTAATTGCATTTATTATCATCTCCTCTGACAGTGCCGGTCGTATTTAAGACTATTACGTAAATGTAAATGAAAAAGATGAACTCCCTTTAATCAAACATTGCATCATCCTTTATACGCATTAGTCGTTGATTCCCTAAACGGTTTCCAAGGCATTTAAATAAAAATCACATATATTATATCGATACTCGAATAATAATTAATAATAATTAGATTAAATGCGTATAAATGTCGATTATATGGAAACACACGAGGCGAAAAATTCAGCATTATTATTTTGCAAGACAAGTAACTTTGTTGTGAAAAACTTAATATTTGTTATAACTGCGTAAGAGAAAGACTACTGTGTCAGACATTTTCAATTATCACGCATATGAAGCAAATTTTCATGACTTACGGTTTATTGTAGACCTTCGTGCCGGTAATGTTTGTGCAAACGAGTTAATTCAAGCGAGGAAATGGACTTGCAAAATGTATATATAATTGCAGAAATCTATATGATGTGTACTTTATTTAATTAAGTAACAAGTGGTCATTTGGCAAGTTATTTTTGTAAACTTTGCAAAATAGATACCTAGTAGATATTAAATGCATTATTAAGTAGCTAGATTATTATAATTATTTCAATTCAAATAAATGTAACCTTTACTTGTAATTTGCAGTACCGAAGGTCTCCTCCGATGGTGAACCACACGAAGTACTGACAATGGTGGCCGGACTCTCCGGACTGGTTGCCGCAATTATCGTCCTCTTCGTACTCGTAATTATGATTGATTGCCGACAAAGGTAACACAATAATCAAGGCCTGTATTGATTTTATCAAATTAATAAATTATATTTTGCATCGAAACAGGGAACGAGCAGCCTCACAAAAATCGCAACAGCCACACCGACGCAAATCAATTTTCACAATATTCGGAGGACACCATCGACAATCCGTCGATCTGACAACAGATAAACATCGCCAGATGTCAGTTACATCTGAAATTGCCAACATTACTGCTTCGACGGCCACATTCTTTAACGAGAAGTCTACGCTCGAAACGAACTTTGGACGCGAGCACTATTCTACAATTACCACAATATCGTGCTAAATCATTTATTTTTGTTTATATAATAATATTATTTATAGTACGCGTCCATATAGTTATCTCAGGACCATATTTATGCACATCTGCACCATTAAATTTAATACAAAGAAGACTGACGATATGTCTGCGATTAGAGAATAGTATTTAAAATAATATATTTATGTGTGTCTTTGTATTAATATAGTAATTATAAGCTAAAATTATGTACTATTTATAGGTTTTATGTTTTATGATATGGGAAGCAATTTAAATAAAAAATCGTGATATTTGCACCCTTTAGAAATAATTGTATGTGTTTTAATTTAGCGATGGCTCGAACACAAAAATTCAACCCATTCCATATTTTTAAAACAACGAATATACATACCCGAAATACCTGTATTTATTTTCATATAATCTTCAAAACTGTGTTTCAATAGAAAATTAAACACAATCGTACACAGGAAACAATAGAAAATATATGTCATTATTTTTAAAGAAATCACGATTTTCCGAGAACCATGGCCAAAAGAGCCATGCGCACGTACATGCCATATTCGGCCTGTCGGAAATAGGCAGCCCGTGGATCTGTATCAAATTCCTTGCTGATCTCAAACACACGTGGCAGAGGATGCATAACAACCATACGACGTTTGGCGCGTGTCATCAATTGCGGCGTTACGACAAAATGTCCGCATGCATCCTTGTATTCAGACTCGGACTCGAAACGCTCGCGTTGAATGCGTGTCATGTACAGAACGTCCGTTTCGGACAGTGCCTCGTCCAGTGAAGTGTAAATCTATAAATGTTTATAGTTTATTTTATTACAAATTTCACATAATCTTTTCTTAATCTAATTCTTACCTTCTGCGAAATGCCCTTTGACTCGACAAATTCGAGAATGTGCTGTGGCATACCCAGACTAGCCGGACTCACGTAACGCAACTGAACATCGTACAGGGTCAGTAGGCGAGCCAAAGAATGCACAGTTCTGCCGTGCTTGAGATCACCGACCATCGTTATCGTCAGACCGTTTACAGTACCGATTTCCTGGCGAATTGTGAATATGTCCAGTAACGCCTGGGTAGGATGCTCACCGACACCGTCTCCTGCGTTTATAAGGGGTTTTCGACAATGCTGTGCTGCGCGCTATTAAAATATAAACAAAATATAAAAATCTATTTTGGTTTTAAAAAACAAATAAATTCTTACCGCCACTGCTCCGGGTTCCGGATGTCTTAGCACCACCACATCAGCATAACCAGCCAGCACTGAAATACTGTCCTCCAACGTCTCACCCTTTTTCACCGATGAACTGGTCTCGTCCATGTTGATCACTCTACCTCCTAGTCGTAGCATAGCCGCTGCAAAACTAGAGCTAGTCCGTGTGCTCACCTCATAAAATACAGATGCCATAATCTTTCCCTTAAGGATATCGTCGATAGGACGCTCTTTGGCAACCCGTCCCTTGAAAATCTGGGCCAGATCAAACACATCGTTCAGTTGTTCCTTGGTAAACATGTCCACACTAAGAATATGCTTGCTGCCCAGTCCATGATGATGCTGTTGTTGATTCGGAGCAGTTGTGTGCTGTACCAACTCTTTCAGCGTCACATTACTAGTGGAATCACAACGATTTCGGATAATCGGCAGCGGAGACTGTGGTCGTAGTTGTGTCTTTTCGCTGGCAAACTGTACGCCCAACTTCGCTGCGGGTTCTGCAAGAAGTTTTGTAAATACATCGTTAGCCTGTACGTCTGTGACTAGCTCAGATGTTTTTGGCTCCACAATGACCGGAAGCGAAGTGTCCAGCAATGACTCAACCGATACATGATGATCAGGAATATTCTCCAGGGACTTGTGGAATATAGATTTCTTGATTGGCCAATCGCGAATGTTCTGTCCGTATCCAGGGGAAGCGATAACCTCGCCGTCAATGAAAACTACCTCACCACGAAGAACAACTCGATGAACGCATCCCTTGACTTTCATGCCTGCGAATGGTGTCCACCGGGCCTTTGAGTGTGAAGTTTCCTCAGGAATCACCCATTCTTCGTCAAGGTCAACCTCTACGTATGTATTTTTCTGTTCGGGTAGGTTAAAGATTCGTTTTGGATTGCGATGGAATTTATTTATGATATCTTCAAGTGTCAAACGTCCATCGCTCACAGCGGTTAGCAAAAGCGGTAGAATCGTTTCAAGTCCAGGGAAACCAGGTGGTGGATTCTGTGAGTTCTTCTCAGCTGTAGTGTGCGGTGCATGATCAGTAGCAAACACATCAATGATGTCCATGTTTTCCCATAATGCCTCCTGATCTTCGGGTGAACACAACAATGGACGAACTTCAGATCGTCCGAAACCCAGTTTTGCAATGTCATTGGTTGACATGAACAAATGGTGTGGGCATACTTCACAGGTAATTTTAGTACCGTGCTCCTTGGCCGCACGAATGATAAGAATCTCCTCCTTGCGGGCAACGTGTGCTATATGAATAGGTCGGTCAAGAACATTAGCCAGTAGAATAGCAGCGGCCATCGTCTGTCGTTCTGCATGCACAACCAACGGTGCTCTTTTTGGCCAGTTAGAAAAGTGCTTCTGCCACACAATCATGTCGTTCAGCTGCAGCGTAGAGAACGTCTGGTTCAGGTACATTTTAAGAGCAGCAGCTTGAGGAGCAAGTTCGCAAATAATATTGAAATTGTCTGACGAGGCTCCGACGTAGATGCCGTAATCACAACGCGCACCCACCCTTGCCAGTTCCTGTACCAACTGGAAGGAGGCCTTATCAATGATGGATGGATTGGTATTGGGCATAGCCAGAACCATTGTAACGCCGCCAGCCAGCGCAGCAGCTGTACCTGATGAAAAGTCTTCCTTGTGCGTGGCACCAGGCTCACGAAGATGCACATGTACATCAATGAAACCTGGTAGTTTTACCATTTGACGTGATGTCATGCAGTCGGTGTGTGTCTTCATAGGTGGAGCACGTCCGATCAGGGTCATTGCTTCGACCAGCAGTTTAGTACACTTGACGTCTGTCACCAGAGGAATAGAGAAGTCCACAGCCAAACGACGCGTTCGGTAGCCGTGCGTCATAAAGGAAGACACCCGGCGTGCTCCACCATCTCTCATAGGTAAATTAATAACCATATCAAACTGTTTATTGGCCAGAAACTCGGCCAAGTGACGCAATTCTCCGCCATCGTCCGGATTCAGTTTGTCAAAAGTCCACTGTACTGACTCAACCTACAAAAGAGAATTGTTAAAACTGATTGAATAAATATACTTTAAAGTCAATATCACACACTTAAATATCACACATTCATTCCAATCTAAACATAAATAGTTTCTGTTCAAATATTAGTTATCTAGACAAAATCGGTGTTCACGTAATTGGCTTGCACAGATTTGATCGCCGCCGTTTCGAAGCGCGATAGTGTTATATGCGGTTAAATGAGCTGTTTTGTCGCAATTAGTGTCTGCGCAGGTGTGTGCGGCACACAGACTATAATACGGTTTTAATCGGCTGTCAAGCATGTTATCTTTGATTAATAACGTAAACAGCTAATCAGTGCGACAACAAGACATTACTAAAGAATTGGATTAGTTAGTATTTGTGGTTATTTGTTTTTATTTCGTAGATAACTTGATAGCACACCGGAAATTGTTGTTTTTATTGTATGCACTTTTATGGGAAGTTTTGATAACAGGAGGAATATTAGGATTTAGCACTTACTATTTTCTATAAATCCGCCGAGAAAAGGAGATAAAACCACATAAATTGGCTAGTCAAAAGCGTAAATTACTTAAAATTGTTTTATGAACAGGAACTATGGGTCAATTTAATCATCATCACTTCTTGTAAAGTGACTAAAGGTTGTTAAAGTTACTTTTCTGACCAAGAGTTCTCAAACATGTGTTTTTATAGCCTATTTATATTTATGTAATCAGCAGATAGAAAATAACGTTTGTTTTTATTTTGAAGAGCGACACCATCATAAAAATAAAAGTAAATACAATCGTACTTATGATATTTGATCTTACAAAATAAAAATGGTCAGCGATTTCTGGGAAAAAATATATTTGATCAAAAATTTGAAACGGTTGATGATGAATGATTGAATGATTTGTCCACCTTCACGATGGATGGCATCATCGTAAATTTTGAAACGAAATCCACTTCTGTTCTCTTCGACCAAGACAACCATTTTTGATATCGTAGTCGTATTTGTCGGCCAAGTAAAGTTTACGGATCTTAAAGTCGTCACGTTATTTACCTTTTCGCTGTTGATATTTTAAGCTAAACCATCGGGCATAGAGCAAGCCCTCATGAACAGAGTATTCGCTGACAATTTCACAGTATCACACAACGTGGTCAAACTTCTTTAATGAAATGCAGACATGATTTTTCTTTCACCAGCTCCAGCAACAGGGTTAAAGCCCATCCGTGCAGACCGGCGGTCCCGACACGCACCTTTCATATTGGACCATCGTCGTTGTAGGTGGCAATGGTGACGTTCACGTTCTCAGCGAAATTCTGGAAAGTCTGATAAAGCTACTCTGATACCAATTAGAGTTCAACGACGAGGGCACCATCGGGGACACGGATGTTCTGCTTCTTGTCCATTATATGTTTGTTAAATTTGGGGCACTCTACAATCCGCATTAAACTATCAATCTCTATCTATCAATTGACTTGTCGACGATCACAGGTTTCCGAGCGCCAGTAGCGACAGGTTTGATTGTGAACATAGATTTCGTGAAAAGGTGAAAATGCGGCCTCATCAGAAAATATGACATTGGATCAAAATCGTCTGCTCTAAATGTCAAATTGAGAAACTTTAGCGAAGCGGGTGGCCGTGGGCCTTCAATTGATAAGTCGAATAATCCGAGATATTTGTGCGTCTAATTTTGTGCTGTTGCGGTCGATGGCGAGTTGAGGTTCTGGTATCGAGTCGCTCATAATCGTTTACATCAGTCTTATACTCAGCTATGGGCACCGTACGAATTGTCCACATTTGTACAAATACTAAAGCAACTTTTCATGGCTTCAACCTTCCATTATGTAAAAAGTAAAAAAGGGATATTTTTGTGCCTTGTGCCCAGTACCCACCATTTTAAACCTATTTTAAATAAATATCTTTTTCCATTTTCATTATTGTGGCACATGGGCGTACACATTTAAAGCAGGGTTTATCTATTTTTAGGTCTTCGTAGAATTATTTATAAATTGGCCACTCTTATAATTTATGGTTATTCATTCAACAATCAATATACACACTCCAAGTTATAGCCAGATATCAGAAGCTAATTCATAAATTGATTGATAATTAATAATCTTTACGTGAATGAATGGAGATTGGATTGTCGAAAGTATCAATAAAGGCTAATAACAAAGTGGTTTTAGTATGAGCAATGCCCCAAGTGGATTATAGGTCAATAAATAAAGCAGTGTTTGACATAATCATTAAATCATCAATCATCATTACTAACAGTAAATCGCAAATCATATGCCAAATTAAAATAAATGAATACTCAAAATAAGTCGTGTTTTTTTTTTAAAACGGCATCCAAAAAAAGCAACATTCCAAGAATTTAATAAAGAACACGAGAATTTGATAATTCAAATTGATATAAATAATATAAATTGTCCAATCGTACATTTGATAACAATTAAATATTTGTAGAATTTTCTGTGTGTGTTTGTATGTGTGAGTGTTTGTTATCTAAACACGAACACGTCGTCAAATTTGTATCCGAATGGAAATTTGGAGAGTGCTGCTTCAGTCAACAGTAGAACGTGTATCGCGCGGACTTATTTTAAACGGGATGCGAAGTATACAAAGATATTTATTAGTAACGCGATCGGTCTACAAATCTCAAATTTATCCGTATTAAATTCTTATTATTTTTTTTTGTGAAGAAACGAATCTGCATATGTGCGATCGAGTGCGTATAGGTTTATGAACAACCCTATTATTTTAAAGTGAAAAAGACGAAACTTAGCTATGTTGTAGTTTTATTGTAACAGTGGCTCGGCGGAATATTTGTTTTACGAAATGGGTAGACCGCACTCAAAAATCAAGGAGCCCAATAATCCATTTGATGTGGACGCCTACAAGGAGCACAAGTATGATCAGGCATATAGACAAGCAGAACGACAGGATAAGTTGAAAAAAAAGATTGAAGAAAAACAGCGCAGTCGCGAGCAGATGCTAAGTAAGTTGAAGGATCCAAAATCACCGCATGTACCGAAAAAGCAACAGAACGGACACAATGAGGAAAGTGGCTATGATGCTGAGGCTAAGCGACGCATGCAAGATCAGCTAGCCCGGGATAGTCAGACGTTCATACTTAATCAGCTTATGCTGTCTGTACAGTTTTTCGGCAACTATGAAAAGTAAGTATGGATTGGTTTTTCTTGGAACAAAGAACAAAACATTAAAAACTTCTACTCTAAGAACTTTACTTTTACAAAACATGACAAATGTAAACGTATCCTTGTTTGATGGGTGATCATTAATTAAAATAGAAGATTCCCTAGCTGCTGTCAACACACACACACACTCACAAAAACGCATTATCTTTTAAAATCCAATAAAATGTCGAAGAAGGTTGGCACTAGTAAATATATAGACACATTTGCAATGAATTTCTTACAGTAGAACTTGTATTTTAAATTTAGATGGTCATGTTTACTTTTGCGTTTAAAATACAAAACGTTTTGTAAAAGAACGCCTTTCAAGTCAAATGACAAAAATTAAAAAAAATGTGAATGTGAAAAATGAAAGATTAGATCTTTGAAATATGGCGTACTTTTTAAACAATTTTGTTTTTGACAACTACCCATCTCTGTCAATTAATTGCATCTGTACAAATATAGTATTTATTTTATTGATTGTATATTATTTCTGTAATATATATTACACAAAAATTATCTAACATTTAGATGTTATTTTTAAAAAACAGCGCCACCTATTTGGCAAAATAGAAACTAAATTACTAAGGTATACCTTAAATGGTTTGCTTTTCTTTCTGTGATATATAATATCTAAAATATGATCACAGATATTTGCATAACCCTTCCTTATATCCCTTTTGCGATATAATGATGACTTTGAGGTTAGAAGGCGTATTTTTAGTATAACACACTTCTAAGGGCGAAGGTTTTTTATTTTAATTAATATAATTTCCAATTTTGAAATAAAATATAATAATGCCCTGAAAATAAGAAATCAAGAGCAGTGTCAATGGATTGCAGAGTGACAGTAAAAATTAAAGGTGCATTCAAACCTTGGAATACTATTTTTATCTTAAAAAATACAGTGTTCCAAGGTTACCTGTTTTTCGGTAGAATCTTGGATTTTCTGTTTAGATTTTAGATTTTTACGTAACCGAGGTACCTTTGACTGAGTTCATAAAAACAAATTGCAGTCGCTTTTGATACCAGAGTGAACGACTCTTTCGGTTAGTTTTTTTATTTTGCCATTTTCCATCAGTGCGATGAAAGTCCAAAAATGTGTAAAAAATTACGTTGAATAAAAAAACAGAGAAAAAATTACAAAAATCAAAGTCGACAATTGGAAATCCAAAAAAAAAACTGATTTTTCAATAAGCTATATAAATTAGAATATATTAAGTCAAACTTGATGGAATTCTCACAATAATAAAGAGCGATCATAAATGTTCAATAAAAACAATAAAATCAAACTCACAACTCAAGTATATAGTAAAATGTCTTCAAAACAAAGGAAAAAGTGCTGCGCTCGGCTCGTTGTCCAATCACGCGAGCACACTTTCATATCTCTAAAACGCCAATTGAATTAATTATTATTATCATTATCGCAGTAATTAGTCAAGTGGAATTAACACAGAACAACGTTACGTATACAACCCGTTGCAGTTAACATCATCGGAATGCTTTTCAGATCTCGTGATCTTTGCGTATAATTACATTGTTGTGTTATGTACGGCACAATAACATTAAAACAGTAAAACAAACGTAGAACAATTAAACTTAGTTATTACTATACTAACGAATTGTAAATATATTATAGTATATAGATGTGCGCACGTCGATACATTACATTCGACCGCCGGTCGTTTCAATTACCGTAACTTTACACGAAAAACAACTATATCTAATATAATATAATTCATCTTAAACAACGATAATCTAGCAGGGAAGCTAGAGTGGATCATGTTTATAGATGATTTACTGAAAATGTTTGACATGCTGCGTCACGCACAAACTGTTAGAATAGAGCATTTGTCAAAAATATGTATTTTTACAAATTCCAACATATCCGCACATATTTCCGGCTAACTAAAAAAGGAAGCTTTATGAGAGCCTATGTCTTGGACAATATTTACTCATTTTCGGCTCAAATATTGTCAGAAGCCGGTCGGTCGTGAGCCGATGAATGTTTAAAAAAAACTTTTCAAGATCATTGATTAATATATGAATTAAACAAAACAATGGAATGGATCCAGTCAAGGTTTGGTCTACATTTTAGAAAAAATCATTTATGGGTGGTACAGAGGTGTGTCGTTATATCAATATCAAGGTTGGTGGCGTTGATTGGTGCCAAATCTCGTAATTCCTAATGTGTACTTTCGCCGGTTCTAATAATTAATTCAAAAATAGCGCGAAATTAATAAAAATAATCATTATTTTATTCTATCGATTCGAAATCGTTTGGTGAAAACGATATAAGATTACAATCGGAAATCGATCTGATTTCTAAAAAATCTTAATTCCGATTTGAATTAGAAACGGTTCTAGAGAATAATTCGAAAAAAGCTCGAATTTTATCAATATTTTACTGTATCGGTTCGAAATTTTTGGAGATATAAAAATCGAGTATATAACTTTGCAAAATGATATGCGCTCGGAAATCGATCGGATTTCAAAAAAATCGGGAAATTTCCAAGTATTTTGAAACATATATTTTTTAAATGATGTTAATAATGTTTTCTTCTTCTCTAGAAATGTATCCGAAGAATTAAATACAATTTAACAAATCCATGTTAAGATTTTTAATTATTATTAGGTAAAAATTATAAAATAAAATTTAGTTCAAAATATGAATTTCGTCGTTATTTTTTTATTTTTATAATAAAATAGTATGTATTTTCTTTAACACCATTATCATATACAAACTATACATAAATATGGTTTTTGGTTTTATTTCAGCGAAATGTGGGAGGCTGTTCAACGCAACCGCATCCAGGAAAATGATGAAACAATTAAAATCGAAAAATATTGCAAAACAGTTATCCTACCAGATCGATTGCATGAGGCAGTCGACAGGCGGGTCAAATTCAAAGCCAGGTAAACATAATATAAATATCACAAATTACAATAACAGCTAAACAAAAGCAATAATAAACACTTTTTATGAGAAAATGAATAAAATTAAACAATAACTTGTATATATTCTCAGACATGGCGCGGCCAAAAATAAAATCTCACCATTGCACACGCAGACACTGTATGTTGTGCACGATAATATCGAGATCACGAATCCCGGAGAACCGTCGGTCTACTGTAATTTAGGAGACGCTCCACTTTACAAAATGGAAGTAGACCTTCCAGAAGATCGTCATTATCATCCCGGTTATATACGACTGAAAAGTGCCGAAATTATTCAAAATCCAAATTTTCGACACACGAATAGAAGAGTAGATGCAAATGTCAAGTTAAACCCACTTAGGAATGCGAAGCCTACAAGTGATGATGACGAAGATGTTGAGGAAGAAGCTACAACTTTAGAACCAACAAAACCAAAGCATCGGGATAGCGTTTTCCTGTTGTCATCAAAAAAACGTAATGTACGAAAGTTGGCAAAGACACAGGCCAACAGTACCATACCCATGTACTCACCTTCAAGTAGCAGTACATCGCCTTCAAACAGCGAGTACGATTATGCTTATATAACAGCCCTAAATACAAGGCAGCCTCTCAGTGCTATGAAATCGAGTGTTACCTCCCAGGAACCACTTAGCCCAACTACTCTGCCCAGTATGTGCATTACAAATGTAAGCACATCCATATCACGTTCTCCAAATTCCAGCTGCGATGAGGAAGATCATTCTGATTCCGAATACAATCCCGCACAATGTGAAGTAAAGCAGTACTTTAACTCCAAGGCTTTCATGTGTTATTTCATCGAGATCTTCGACACACTGGCCAATGAGCTCGGCATTACCGAGAAACACCTGTCCGAGGCAACTTGCAAGGGAACCGTGATCTACAGTCCACCGTGGGAAATCATACCGGCCATATCATTTACACAGTGGCCCCGCGAAGCATTCGAATGGATGCGACGTCCGAGAAAAATTGAAGAGAACCCAATAACTCGCCAGAAATTCCAATGGCCTACACAGGACATGGTGGAAAAGGTACGTTCGTTCGGTTGCCACGTCGTGCCTCTGGGTTTTGCTCCCAAGACCGGTGTGAATGCACAGCGTGAGCTTGAGTGGAAAATTATCTTTCCCGAGGCTGAGCGATACCTTGAAAGCTGTCTGACCAGCACCCAGACCAAGGTGTACGTCATCGCTAAAGCACTACTTCAAACATTCGTTGAACCACATATAGACAATACACGGAATATGTTTACAACAGAACACCTGCGTACACACTTGTTCTGGCAGTGCGAGAACAATTATGCAGCTTGGCCTGAGGATTACTTGGGTGAGTCACTGGTGCGTTTTCTCAACTCACTACTAAAGTGTATCAAGCAACAGCGACTGCTTGACTTCTTTATGCCCAGTCGAAATTTGTTTGAAAATTTCCCGGAACGAGTACTGGTTGAACTGCACAAGCGAATCTATCGGATAACAGAAAATCCGGTAATGTATGTACTGATTGCATTGCGAAATCTCCAGTTCCAAACGGATTTCGGTGGTCAGCTTGACTACAAACGTGTCTATGATACACTGGTGGTAGAGAATCTCTTGACTGTGCTGAATCCACATTTTGCTAATAGTAGTCGGGCAAATGTGATAGCAACGGGTATGGTTAGCAGTGAGTCAGACGACGAAGCGATGGGTGTCATTGGACACTATAATAAGGTAGACAGTGTGGCAGGACAAACGATGAAGCGTCGAAAAACGAGACGAGTCCGGTTTCTAGAGGCGCACAAGCTTAGCCAGCAATTGAAGGCAGAGGCAAGGCGAACATCAACGGAATCGGTGGATGTTCAGGTTAGTTTTTAAAGAACCAATAATAATTAAAAATATTTATATATATATACATTTTTAGATCCCCATTCCCAAGCACATGGAACAACGCCGCCGCTGCGAAATATACAAGATATTCATTGAGCACTACATGAAAATGGCCGACGCACTGAATTCATTTAAATCCTTCAACCAGGCCATTATCTATCTCAAACAGGCAACGCGTCTGTGTAGTCTAATGAAGGACGACGATGACTCTGTACATCAAACGCAGGAATACCTTAACCAGATACAGGAGCTACACGAAGAAGTTGAAGTGGAACGTACTCGCGATAGTCAGACAAAACCACAGTTACCCAGACGTGATGATAGCACAGATTTATCAAGCAAATTTCGTGTAAAGAAATCACGTGAACGGAAAAAGCTCAAAGACGATTTCGATCCATACACAAATATAGATGCAATCGCTTCGTCTGCAATTATTCCGGCCATTTACGATTCCGACAATGAGGAGGAGGAGGCAGCGGCGACGGCGGATACTGTCGAGAACCTTCCACGATTTAGAAAATCAATAAATATGTCACCGAAACTAAACAACAACGGACTTACGAGAAACGGTACTCGAATCGAGCATGTTGAAGTACATGTAGATGCATCGAAAAAGTCAGTAAAGTTTGAGCAACCAGTGTACAGTCCCAAAACACCACAGATGCCCATTAGAGCGGTGAACTTTTTCGATGATAGCGATTCAGACAGTTCAAAGGTGACTAAACACCGTAATGGCATTCGTTTGATCAGTGAATCAGAGGATGATGTTGAGACTTCATTTTAGTGCTCGATGACTAGGCATATAAGCCCAAAACAGTGATATACATAAACTAATTAGCCTATCTATAAATATGGATTCAGTGTGATACACCACAGTTTTGAAGAGATTCTTTTTGAAATTATGAATTGAGTTCTTGTGCTTAGGATTACTCCCATGAAACATATGGCTATGTCGACTAGCACAATAAAGATACTATAATTCATCATAAGTTAGATATCTCTATAATAAAAAAAGTATAAATGTACATATTTATTTTTTAAAACAAATGTAATAAACGATCGCAAACGGATATTAAATCATATTTTCGGTAATTTATTTGGCAACGAGTGATGTATACAGTCTCTTATCTTACAAGTAACAATAAATAATTGTTGTTTGTGTAATTACTTTTTTTTTTTGTTTATATGAATTTAATTTAATTGATTGATGTGCACGATTAAGTGCGGCAAGCTGATTGTGTTAAATGTGACGTATATACTCTCTATGCGAATCGTCATTAATATTCTTGAGAAATGGAATTCTTCTGTTTAATTGAGGAAGAGAAAATAAAAGTAATATACTATATAAGCTAGAGATAAGGTGATGATAAGATTTGGATACAGTGAAAATAAAAGAAGCGTTTTATAGATGTTATTTATGAGTGCCAGTTCTGCGAAGAGAGGAGGCAACAGTCGTGTTTAGTAGATAGGTAACTCAGCGACAGGTAAGTACGAAAAAGTTAGTTATCTTGTGTATTTTTACGGTTACGTGTTGCTATAATCTATTTATTATCAAAAAACTATATACGGTTTTTATAGACTATTATAGTAATATGTCGTATAAAATGTGTGATTGTTGATAAATTCTGCTACCTCGGAAGCTTGTTAACTGTTGATGGAGGCACAGACATTGACATCTGTGCCCGAATCAACAAAGCCCGCCCTGCCTTTCCGATACTCAACAGCGTCGTCTGGCAGACATTTGATACCAAAAGCTTATTCATCAATATTTGTTCAATAAAAATTTGGGAAAAATAGTTCAGATGTTTTATAATACTACTTCTTCTCTAGCCTACAACCCGTTGTGGGTTTGGGCCTCGCATAACAACGCTCTCCAACCGGGCCTATTCCCCGCAAACGCCAATCTGTTACTCCAAGCGTCCGCTAATCTAACGCAATCGCGTCCATACTTCTCGCCTTGGGCCTACCAGCTCTTCTTCGGCCAAGGGGGTTACTGTTCAATAACCTTGTAAAGTCACGGCGTTCCTACATCGTTTGTTTTCGAACACACGTAAGTTTTGCACATTTCTCTGGGTCATGCACAACGCTTCCGAGCCATGCGTAACGACTGGTCTGGTACAATTTACACTTGAGTCTTCACCCCAAGATGGCTCTGGTTATTGTCCGACGAAGGAACAACCATGTATTTTGTTTTTAACTCGTTCACCATCAAACCAAGCGGATTTGCCACTCCTTCCAATTTTGCAAACATCCGTTTCACAGTCTCGACATTTTGTCCCGCCAAGTTGATGTCATCCGCATACGTCAATAACTGACTCGACTTGCTGGGAACAGCATCTATGCTCCGTACCGCTTTTTCTAGGGCAACGTTGAAAAGTGAAGTTGCAAGTTGTTCACCTTGTCGTAACCCCTCCGCTGTCTCGAATGGTTTCGAGAGTATGCCCCTCACTCTCACTTTATACCGAACATTTAAATAGCGTCAGTTTTTATCAATGAGATAAGTTTCATGGGAAATCCAAACTCCTCCATGATCATCCACAACTTATCTCGAATGACACTAATGATAGTGTGCAGCCTTGGAATCAACAAATAAATGCTGAGTGGTAACGTTGAACTCTCGGCCTTTTTCTAGAATCTGCCTAATGTTAAAAGGCCGATCTGTTGTTGATAGGTCCCTATGGAATCCACATTGGTATTCCCCAATGTTTTCCTCCGCATAGGGCAACAGGCGTTTATACAAAACATTGGCACACTGACGCGACTCTTTCAACTTTGCAAGGCAAATGTCTATCTTGTTAATTATATTCGGATTCGTGAATCATCATACACTTTTTGTTCTATACAGGTTGCGTGTGTATATGTTAATTGATGACATTAATTTTCCTGGAATAACGGATTTTTCAGAAATAGGCTATTAGTAGCAAGAGGAACCTACTGATTTAAAGTTCTACATTCGAAAAACACTTCGGTCTACCGGCCGGGATCGAACGGGTGGCCTTCCATTTTGAATGTTTATTCACAGCAAAAGTGTTTGAAAATGCTGAATCAGGAATATATTGGATATTCACAAAATATTGCATATCAAAAAAACTACTTTTTTGTGTTAGTGTTTAGAGTGATTATGAATCAAATATTTGCCAATTTAACAATGCTTTAATTAACCTAAATAACAAATTATTAAAATGTACTTACATCAACTCCGTGCTCAGTATAGAAATCACCAGTACCCATTGAAGCGTACAGCTTGTACCCCATCTTGGCCAAAGCCCGCACAGATGGAAGCAACTCATTTTTGTGCTATAAAACAAAACAAAAACGTAAATAATCTTTGCTAGAGACAAAAATGAGCAAACGCCTACCTTGAAGCTACCAATACTCAACAGAATTGCCTTCTTGGGCATATGAAATCCGGTCGACATCATTGCCTTCAAGTAGGCTTCATGACGATTATCACCAAAGCATGCAACCTCACCGGTAGAGGCCATCTCGACACCCAACATAACATCTGCTCCAGCCAAACGAGAGAAACTAAATTGTGGTACTTTCACGCCGACCTGTTAGCAAATATTTTCTATACTTTTAACATTCCTTTAATAAAAAAAAACTTTTAATACCTTGCCACAACCATGTAGAACGTCAACCGGTTCTACATCACAGCCTACAATAACTCGTGTAGCCATTGCCACAAAATCGTGATTCAACGTCTTCGAGACAAATGGGAATGATCGCGAAACTCGTACATTGCATTCAATCACTTTTAGTTCATTGTTCTTGGCAATCAACTGCATATTAAATGGTCCCGTAACGTCAAGCAGTGATGCAATATGCCTGGCAATAACTTTAATCTGTTCCAGTGTCTCTGGATTGATGTCCTGTGGTGGTGTCACAAGTGTAGCATCTCCCGAGTGTACACCGGCATTTTCAACGTGTTCGCTTACGGCCATACATAAAATCTCACCGTCCGCAGCCACTGCGTCTACATCGATTTCCTTGGCCTCTTGTAAAAACTTTGATATCACCACCGGATGCTCTTTGCTAACGTCCACCGCTTGATTAAGATACTCTACAAGATCCTGATCACAATGAGCCACATTCATAGCAGCACCGGAGAGTACGTATGACGGACGCACCAGGCATGGATATCCAACGTTCTTGCAGAATTCAATGGCTGCCTTGATATTTGTCAGTTCCTTCCAGCGTGGCTGAAGAATTCCTTTTCGGTCCAACATACGTGAGAACTTAAATCTATTTTCAGCTCCGTCCACAGATTCGGGATTTGTTCCGAAAATCCGAGCCTGTTGCCGATGCAAGTCCATGGCAATGTTATTTGGCAACTGACCACCCATAGATAGAATAACACCAGCAGGATTCTCAGCATCATAAATGTCCATCACCACCTCGAAAGAGATCTCCTCGAAGTACAGTCTATCACACATATCGTAGTCTGTGCTCACTGTTTCTGGATTATAATTGATCATAATCGTTTTGCGTCCCATATTACGAAGTTCTCGCAGACAGCCCACAGCACACCAATCAAACTCAACAGAGCTTCCAATTCGATAGACACCAGATCCAACGACCACAGTGTATCCACCAGGGAAATCAATATCATGAGTACTTGCGTTATATGTCATGTATAGGTAGTTTGTCGTGGCTGGCCACTCACCGGCCACAGTATCAATTTGCTTTACAAACGGAATCACACCGTACTCCTGTCGTTGCTTTCGTACGGCCAGCTCAGTACTGCCGACCGCTTCGGCGATCTGTTTGTCAGAGAAACCCAATTGCTTGACACGCAACAAAACTTCTGCGGGCAGATCAATGCCAATTTTCTGAATCTGATCTAAATTATCAATAATATGCTTCATTTTCTGCAAGAACCAAGGATCAATCTTGGTCAGGTCATGAAGTCTGCTCACAGTGTAGCCATTTCGAAGTGCAGCAGCAATTACAAACATTCTCTTGTCGGTGGCATCCTTAAGCTCATCTTCATTGACTGGTTTCAGTTTCGGATCAAATCCATTCACATTTTCGTCGACCATGCGCAACGCCTTCTGGAATGCTTCTTCAAACTTACGACCAATAGCCATCACTTCACCAACACTCTTCATTGAGCTACCGATATTCTTGCTGACACGTGTAAACTTTGCCAGATCCCAACGTGGTATTTTAACCACACAATAATCCAGACTTGGTTCAAAGCAGGCCGTTGTAACGCCCGTCACAGAGTTCTTGATCTCGGGCAATGGAATATTTAGGGCTAGCTTTGCAGCAACATAAGCCAATGGATAACCTGTGGCCTTGCTAGCAAGTGCTGAACTACGTGACAATCTAGCATTAACCTCAATGATAAAGTACTCCTCAGACATTGGATTCAGGGCGTATTGAATGTTACATTCGCCCACAACGCCAAAGTGTCGGATAACATTAAGAGCTGTGGTTCGGAGCATGTTATACTCTCGATTTGAGAGAGTTTGCGATGGAGCTACCACAATACTCTCACCGGTATGAATTCCAAGTGGATCTACGTTTTCCATGTTGCACACAGTAATGCAGTTGTCGAAAGCATCACGAACGACTTCGTACTCGACTTCCTTCCAGCCCTTGAGCGATTTATCAATGATCAATTGACTAGAGTGGGCAAGGGCATGTGAGGCCAGAACACGTAGTTCTTCTGCTGTGTTCGCGAATCCAGAGCCCAGACCACCTTGTGTAATAAAATGTTGAATAAATGTCAGTAAGATGATGAATATTTAAAATAAAAACAGAAATCGTACCCAACGCAAACGCAGCTCTGGCCATTACTGGGTAGCCAATAATTTCAGCAGCTGCTAGAGCTTCTTCAACAGAGTAAACAGCATCAGATGGCGCAACCTGTTCTCCGATTTCAGCAACGCGTTCGGCAAAGATCTTTCGATCTTCAGTCTCAATAATCGACTTAATCGGTGTGCCAAGAATTTTAACGTTGTACTTTTCAAACACACCGGTTCTATCTAGCTCTATACCACAATTCAAAGCCGTCTGACCACCAAACGTCAGCAAAACACCGTTCGGTCGTTCCGAACGAATCACCTGCTCCACGTAATCCGGTGTAATTGGCAAGAAATAAACCTTGTCCGCAAGACCCTTGGATGTCTGGACGGTCGCAATATTGGGATTTATTAAAACAGTCTGTATTTTCTCTTCTTTAAGAGCTTTGATAGCCTGCGAACCGGAATAGTCAAACTCACCGGCTTGACCAATGGACAGACCACCTGAACCAAGAATCAGTACTTTCTTTGGACGAACCGGCAGAATAGGTTCTGTGGGTTTGTAGGCAAGCGTATCGATAAGACGCTGTTTTACACTGATACTCTGACCAGGCGACGACTTTAAATCTTTAACAACACCCAGAAAAACGTCGAAGAGTACCTCCAGATCTTCTGGTCCAGCTGTATGTTCTGGATGGAATTGAACACTAAAATGTTCCTTAGTTCCGTGTACGATACCCTCGTTTGTGCCATCGTTAGCATTTGTAAACAATGGTTCCCAGTCTGTTTGCAGTGTTTTGGCATCAACTGCGAATCCGTGATTCTGGGATGTCATATAGCATCGGCCTGTGCCCTGGTGTACACATGGTAAATTGTGACCACGGTTGCCGTACTTCATCTTGAAAGTCTTGCAGCCAATGGCAGAGGCAAGTAGCTGATGACCAAGACAAATTCCAAAAATTGGCTTTTGTACAACATGCCTAAGGGCATTTTGAATATTGGAAACTGTTTTCTGGCATGTAACCGGATCGCCTGGACCGTTACTGAGGAACAGACCATCGTACTGGTTTGGGTCTAGCTCATGGTCCCATGGTACAACATCCACACGTGCTCCGCGCTTTATAAAGCATCGGATTTGATTGAGTTTCAGACCACAGTCAATGGCACAAATACGTGGACTACCGGTCGGGTTATACGTGACCGGAGTCTTGATCGACACCTCGGCCACAAGATTTCGCTGATTTTGATCTTCGAATTTCAACTCAAGGTCTGGTGATGGTGTTCCCTGGTGAATACGACCTAAAATAATAAAAAGAACATTAAATTACATTTATCTATAAGGAACACTGCAGACCCACCTAAAATGGTTCCATTGTCTCGAATTTTCTTAGTCAGCGCTCGTGTATCCACACCCATAATTCCCGGAATATTATTGTCCTTCATCCACTTGCACAGTGTCTTTTTCTGTCGCCAATGCGAAGGTTCCTCACAGAGTTCATCCACAATCAAACCAGCCACCCAGACACGATCAATAGACTCAAAAAACTTTGGTAGACCATACTCATCGATCTCATTGTCCGGAATACCATAGTTTCCGATCAATGGATATGTCAACACAAGAATTTGTGCATGGTACGATGGATCTGTCATCGATTCCGGATAACCCACCATACCAGTCTGAAAGACAACCTCTCCGTCCACATTGTGCTGTGCACCGAAACTAGTACCAGCGATACGTGTATCATCCTCCAAAATTAAATAGGCTGATGCCATAGTTGAGCCTAAAAAATCAACGAAAAAAAATAAGTACATATTAAAAACCTTACAAATGTTGTTTTTTTTTGTATACACATAGGTATGCTCCTGACCTTGAGCTTGACATATATTTTATAACGCACTCAAAGTACTGCAAACAGCTGCTTTTTTAGGCCAGACAGAGTTCAAAGACCTGACGAATATCTATATTATTGTTTTTGTTTGTTTTAATATGTGCAAGTATCGTGCTCGCAGAGAGCGAGAGCATGAGAAAAAAAAGTCAAGCGCTCTCTATATATAATACTAATATTAAAAGATAACACACCGGCAAGCTTTGTCTGGCTAACAACAAATATATTCAAAGTATATAACCACAAGAAATGTGTGTACAGACGCAACAACGAAGACGGAATACGTATGAAAAGAGATTCGCCGAACAAACATGCGCATATAGATTATTTATGTTATGTATATCGATAGTACCTATGTTTTGGATTAAAGCATGTGTACTTTGGATGTGGTCTGTGCTGAATAGTGATGTTGCATGGCTGGGTCATAAATGAGGTTATGTGTGTTTCTGGTGCGCAGCACATTTTTTGGTTAATTTTAAAGGCGATAAGCAAATTAAACAAACAAGACATTTTTCATTTACATTTTAATGGTCATAATGTAAAAAACTACGCATTAAATTTAATATTTTCTTATATCGACCGATTCACATGTTTTAATCTCGATGTCTCTCTCGTCAGCACGAAAAATATGCATTATTCAATAATCTAAATTAAATAATCAAATTTCAAGTGGAAAATTACCTTATCAACACACACTGTAATAAAACCTTTTAAACTATCTTTACAATTAGTTACACTATAGGCAAATATCGAGTATTGTGTAAGAAACAAAATAATAAAAAAAAAAAACACTGATTAAAATCTTCTAAATGCAAAAATACACAATTTACAAGCGTGATGCATGCAAATCACAAGTGTTTTCTGGAAAATGGAATGAAAACTTTATAGAACACGTGGTAGCGGCGTCCGAAGAAGTAAACATTAAGATGTAAACACGTCAATCGTTGGTCAACGACTGAAAAGATTTATCGCGTTGCGCCATGGTGGCGCTGATAATTTTGACGTACATCAAAGCGCACGTTGTAAACAACAACGCAACAGAAATAAGTAACTAAATAGTAATGTAGGTACTTATTTTTAACTAAATTATACTGATTCTTCTTTAGAAATCGTATTTGTCGGGTAATAGGAATGCAAGTTATGGTATCTAGACTTTGTGAAACATATATAACTCATTGCAACGGATACAAATCTTCTTCATTTTTGTAAAGAAAAATCTTATGCCGCAAATTGGTGTTGTCATACTAGAATTCCTAACATATTTCCAAGTTTTTTTTGTTGTTAAGATTAACAATTATTATTATTATTAGTTATTCAGAATGTATCAAAAATTGCTACCAGATAATTAGTTTAAAGTCCAAATAATTGAATAAAAATATGTTTTTTAATGTGAACAATTTTTTATGAACATCTATAAGTGCACCTGTTTCTAAAAATAAAAATCTAATCTAATGTGGAATTTGGGCTAACCTATATTTTGTAGGTTGCATGTGTTATAAATGGTGATCGCGTTTATTGAAACAATTTTTAGAGAATGTATAAAACTATAACATTGCTTATTGAATAGATGAGGCGCGCATGTGTCGCAGAGTCATAGCCTCTACAGTCTAGAGGCTACATTTATTTGTCGACGTATAGTAATGTTTATTATAAAATATATAATATTTATTTATGTATTTAATATTGACATGTTTAATACACAAATGAAAAGCGCACAGTGTTGTTTAATGTATTCTCTGAATACATATGCGTGTTTTTTGCGAGAATCTTGTAGTGAATTTCTCTCATTTAGAACGTGTTTTAACGTTCCCTCTGAGAGAAAAAATTCTACTCGTATACTCTACTTAATTAATTTGTATCATTTTTTTGCTAATTAATTATTACTTATTGTAAGTCCGACTGTGCTAAAATTAAAACTCATTTAAAAATAAAGTATTTACAAATTAAATAATATTGTGCAAAATTTGCATTAAAACCATTTTTTATTTCTATCTGGCAGCACTTCGCCAAAGTGTGCAACGCAGTCATACAACGCGGTGTTTCACGGATTAGATGTATAGCTGTCGCTGTCTCAGAAAAATGTTAATAAAACATTTGAAAGGGTTTTGGCGAACGGAATGACCCCTTTCGATAATGAAATGTGCACATTGTGATACAATTTATTTTGTTAATTATTAAATACTCGTGTTTTAGGTTATCGTAGGTTACGATAACGGCTATAGATGCCCTGCGGTACTACCACAAGTTAGTAATTTGAATGTTTACTTTTAACATTGCAACAAATCAATAAGGTATATAAATATAGACACTTTCGAAGACAAAACAAAAACAGCATGTCATTTTAATCCTAAATCTTATCAGCTATTGTCAGATTGTATTTGTTTTCAAAATTTAAAACAAACTAATAAAATTTCATAGGATATAAGTTCTATATATAGATAAGATATTTATATTACCAAATTTACAAATACAATTTACAATTATTGTACATTTATATAGATTATCGGTCTGCTACTAAGTTGCAATGTGAAAGTGCTCCCAAATGTCCTCGAATCCTGTATACAAAATGCGGTCAGCGATGCTATTAACACCTTGGCCCAAGTAGAAATCAACTTTTGTCGGTTTAATTCGAAATGCGGTACTGTAACATAAAAAATAGGTTTTTATATTAAATATTTATTTTTTAATTAAATTAAGTACTTACTAGTAATCACCCTGCTCTATATCCGTACCATTACGATAATCGGCCAGTGTGCGATCATGATGTTCCTTCAGTTCGTCCCAGTTGACGGGTTTGCCACAATCACAGATCGTTCCACGGATTCGTACAAAAAGAGGTTCTTCAGCATAGAATTTCGAAATTTCCGGGGGCGTCAGTTCAGTGGCAGTACCGTTAATTCGTATCTGAATTAAAAATATATAGCAAATAGGTAAGTAAACAACTTTGAATATGTATATTTTTATTAAAACCACCTGTCTATGAACTGGTTCACCATTTTTTTTGTAGTACCAGTAGAACGTTACCGCCACTTGTGGATGTTCTATCTAAAAATGCAGAAGTAAACAAAAATTTATATATTCTAAATGTACTCTCTTCCTTACCAAATCTTGGAATTTTCGACTATGCCGTCCAGTTACAAAATATATACCAGTCTCGTCGTACCGTCGCAGAACCATACTACGATTGAGAACACCTTCTTTTCTAGAGACAAAAGACAATTTTATATTTTTTTAAAAGACAATTGCTAGGTTTTGATATGAAATTACTTGTTTACTGTAGCCAAATACATAAGCACCATAGGACTATCAGTGTTTTGTTTGATTTCATCTATCCATTCTGAGAAAAA
This sequence comes from Bolitophila hybrida, assembly GCA_027564075.1. Lineage (NCBI taxonomy): Eukaryota > Metazoa > Arthropoda > Insecta > Diptera > Mycetophilidae > Bolitophila > Bolitophila hybrida. The sequence goes on along the minus strand of JANSTU010011868.1, from coordinate 803 downwards.
TGTCATTGGATGATCTGGTTCTCCTTCAATTTTACTTAGGGAAGAGGTTTCAGAATTGCGAGAAACCTTTAAATAGAAAATGCTTAGAACATATTACACCAATAGTATACGAAATACGATTATAACTACCATTTTGACAACGCAAGACTACTTCACTTGATTATCACTTTAAGACTGATTTATTTATAGAAGAAGCATTCTACTGAATCTTATATTGTACGTGAAAATATATATATGTACATATATTGTAAAAATTATAAAACTGATTAAAAAAAACATTTATGATGATGTATTGTATTGGTTAAGATAAGATTACTAATTAATATTCATTATAAAGTTTTTTTTTTAATATTTGGGTTTTTCATTGTTTAATAGAAGGAAGCATTTGTTTATAAATTAATATTACAACGAATAATTGAAAGATTAAGCAGCATTTGGTAGACGTGTGTCGTAAGTACAACTATAACAGTTATTGGGGATTTTGTAAATACGTGCGTGGAGACGATATTGGTCTGTGACGGTTATTTCGCGATAGACTTGAATCTATTTATTGCCAATATTTTCCAAAAATTAACATTTTGTTGCTTTTTATAGAGGAAGAAGATTGCGAGAGTCAAGGATAGAACATGAAAGCGAATGGGAAACACTACATCTGTCGACCAAAATAAAAGTTCTCACACTGGTTGATTAATCCTGTGTGAGGTCCTCTGTGCCATACAAAAGAGGAAAGTCACATATAACCTAAAAATAACCTAGACAATTTCCTGAAGTATATAATGCTACTTTAAAAATTATATAATATA
>JANSTU010011857.1:0-15336 GCA_027564075.1 Bolitophila hybrida | reverse complement strand
TGGAAGAGTGCAACATGAGCCTATATCGACCATTCCAGTGTATGGTAACACGGACTGGCGCAGATTTAACAGTGTAAATGTTCCTTCTCGTGAAATATCTCGTCATCATTGATATATTGTTTAATATTAATATTCCTAATAAAAATAAAGCTATATCATATTGATGGAATCATTTTACTAGTCCTGATACTGTTGTTATAGCTCCAATAGCTCCTGTTAAAGGTCATGGGCTATAGTCTACTAAATGGAAAGGATGATTTGAATGTGTTGACATTAATTTACTTCTCTAGAGTATAAAGTTCTGATTCTTCAAACACACAAGCGAATACACATTTTTAATATAATACTCGTATATAGCTCAGATGTACTGCATGTAAGCAGTACCTACGCAACAGTGCAAGAGACCGCTGAAGAATGTATCGACGTCAATGGCAATGTATTTGTGAGAACCGAATAACCGAAACATCTCAGTCTATGTTCTTTGCAATAAACATCACACAGATATTTTTTTGTTTAAAAGGCCTTTTTTTCTTGAATAATTTATATAGATTTTTTTTTATAGAATACACTCTGTGGACTATATATATATATATGTATATAATTGATAATTGATCTGATAATTAATCGATCTTTGTGCGTCTCTCTTGTTGACCATCCGTCAGTGCGTCCATTGTGACTAGGCCTCTCTCTATAAGCACATCGCGACAGGATGACAGTTCTCACTTATGCGGAGTTGGTGAACTACGAATCATACGATATTTGAATACACGAGAAAGATTTTTTTTTTGTATAATACACTCACTGTGATCGACCAGCTGGTATCGTTGGACCGGATAGCTCAGACTCGGAACTGCACACAGATCGACCGTGCGCAAAGTCCTTGCGATAGTTATCCGATGTCATCAGAAAGTCTTCGTCGTACATATAGTTTGGCTGTAATTTTCGATAAGTTTTAGTTGTTGATAACAAGAAACAGTGAAGACGTTTTACCAATTGTTGATCGAAAATACGTTCGGGTATTTGGCATACAACAGCAGGATGCTTGGTTGTCTCTGGACTGGGCTTTCGATCACTTCTGTACTCAACGTACTCGCGTCGTGGCGTTCGAAATTCGGATAGAATCTAGAGAACACATGATAAGTATAGCATATGTAAACAATCTGTGATTGTAGGTTACCTCTGTTGTGGGTGACCGGTATTCCTGACCAGCTGAGACTTTGCCGCTTCGCTGCTCGATTAACCTCGATATATATGGTGTTTTTGTATCAATGTACTCATCGTCATTGCGGATGCCAACAGCAGCTGATCGACCAGCATATTGTTGACGTTGCGGATATTGAGGTCCTGAGGTGGGACTTGCCGCTGGACTTGCAACAGCTCCATCTGGATCAGCTCGAGCCTAAAAGTGAAATTTCTCTCATATAACCTATATCGAATTGCTATATATTCAAAATGTTACCTGCCATTCTACAGGTAAACTACTAAACTGTCCGGCAGCTTGACTCTCCTCGCCCATTGAATACAAACGCAGTTGATGACGAATCGAGGCCTTCTCACGGGCACGTTTCTTTTGAAATTCTTCTTCGACCCGTCGCATTGCTTCCAGTTCACTGAGTCGTTGGTTTTCCTTTTGCTCAGCCTCTCTGGACAATCGTTCGGCCAGGCGACGCCGTTCGATCTGGCGAACGGTGCTCTGGAATGTGAAACGATGACTGCGCGTTTTATGGCTGACCTTTGTCTGCAACTGGTGCTCCTGCAAAATAATAAATTGATATTTTATTTATTTAATTTTGTATTAGTACAATCATAAATACAATGCTCTCGTTAAACTCAGGTGGATCTTGAAGATTTTCTCGTTCATTGCTTGGAAATAGATTCGATGTGGATCGACTTGCATCCGATTCCATGGAATATTTTCGTTTAACTAGATCCTCTGCAGGTGTCTCATCTGTAATTGGTTCTGTTGGTTCTCTGTAGAACATTCGTTCCAGTGCTGCTCCACCCGTTAAAGTCTCGTGCTGATGATTTGGTAGGTACATAACGTGACGTCCGCTGGTCAGATAGTTAAATGACGGCGGTTGAATACTGCTAACTTCAGTGGGTAGAATTGTTGATGGCTGCTGTTGTCGTGGTCGTCGCGGAGTACTAATCAACACTGAGTCTCCACCATCCTGACGATTCTTTGATCCAGCGCCGGTCGTTTCCATTAATAACATTGTACTGGGCTCACTGACATCAATTGAATTGTGTTCTGATCTACTTAGCAACCAGTTATCATTGTGGTACGTTGTTGCCATTGGTGTTGTGGACTGACCACTGGCAACACCAAAAGCACCAGTTACCGTACGTTTGATCTTTTTAAGACTATTGTAGGAATGCTGTTGTTTTTGTAGCTTCTCATTGTAGTTGGCCAAATGACTTTCGCGTGGTAGTGACAAACTGAATATGTGACCACGTCCCGAATTGTATTCCTCCTTGGATGAGATGCTAGGCATTACGGTGTTGGTTACGGCTTCACCATCCGAACTACTCTCTTCGTCTAGGTCCTGTTGTGGAGTCCATGGTGATAGAAATGGTCCGACTTTATCTGTAGAGTTATTATGTTGTCGTGGTGGACTGTCTGACCGATCGGGTAGTCCGGCATCTCCAGAAATGCCACTGTCTCCGCTCTTGTTATCCGGAAAGCCGGGCAGTGGCTCACGATAGATACGCTCAATGCGTTCCTCTAGAGCAGCTGGTCCTGGTTGATGATGATCGATCTCAGCCGAAGCACCACCAGTCGCAGCAGCATACGAACTGTAATTACCTCTATCGATTATCATGGACATTTGAGGCTCCGAAACGTTTGGCTGTACATCTTCTGTAAGTGCCAGCGTACGCCAGGCAGCAGCTGGACTAAATCTGGGTATTTCGAATTGTCTGCGTGGCAGTGCCGGTCGCATGTGAACTTGAATGCCATCCGTATACTTGTCATCGGTTATAATGTCCTCACCAAGACCAGTCTGACTGTATCTGTGTTGCGGATGGTCTTCGTCATTCTCGATCGTTGATGATAGAGCGGATTCAGATGATTCAGAGCCTAGTCGTCGCTTTTGTAGTATGCTCTCTGCAAATCTATCGATAACATCCATCTGAATGCGGTTTACTAGATCGAATTCAATGTCTTCGGCTGGTCGATCATGCAGATCTGGAGTTCCAGCCTCCATGCCGAAGTAGAATTTCTTTGTTTTGGCTGTCTGTTCGATGTGATCAGATCTAAAATAGATAATTATTAGTTTTGTACTATTATTTATACGATTTAAAATCTTACGAATCTCGATCTACTGGAATAATTCTGGGAGTTTCTACATCGTGTACTGGTTGTTTCTTAGTAGTGCTAGCATTGTCTGATGCTGCCAACGGTGGCTTGTTGGGCTTTGCGAGGCCTTGACGAACTCGTGGAATTGGTGCCGATTGACGTGGCTGTATTACTGGCGCTACAGTCTTGGCGAGTTTCTCTTCTGCAGCCAATGATCGACGACGCGTTGCTTCAAGAAGCTCTTTCTGAAAGTCACTGGTCGGTAGGATTGCTGGTGCTGGCTGAGAACTCTTGCGCAACTTTGCCTTAAGCTCGACAGGAGGTTGACGTATCGGCGGAGGTGGCTGACGTGGTGGACTTGGCCGTACAATGATCTCAGCTTCAGCGTCCCGTTGTCGACTTAAAAGCAGACTCATGTCAAATGATTTCTCACGTCGAAACTGGTGTGGAAGTGGCAAGACTTTGACGCGGGCACCTTTCCACTCGGACGTATCAGAGAGTTGATCGAATTCAGGAACCGCTGGTGCTGGTGCACGATAAGGCAGACTCTTCAGTTGACGTTCATCTGCATCGTTATCTAAAATAAGTACTGTGATTAGCATTTCTATTTAATTTAGGGATTTTTTTTTAAGGTACTTGTGTAGGAGCGCTGAAACTGGTGATCAGCTGCTTCGGTCATCTTTGGCGCCGGTCTTGTAACACTCTTCCGAGACTCGGCTTTGGTCTTGAATAGTCGAAGTTTTCGTGGTGGCGGTGATTGTGCAGCGGATTGTTGTACTTCAACCTGTGGTTTCCATCCAAATCTGGATGGATCATAATCATAAGATGGCATCGGCTGTGGAACCTGTGGAGCCTTCTTCTTCTTGCCATACGTGATCTTGGATTTTATCTGTGTATGTTTCATTGGTTCATGGTCACCAGGGTTACGAATGTCTCGTAGTTCTGGTTCGGAGCAGTGTCGCTTGAAGTCACCACTGCTACTGTTCCTGTCATGTACAAGGTTCAATAGGGTTTGAGAGCGTTCCATGAGCGGATGACGACGTTTCTCCAAATCGGGTGTTATTCCGTGCGCTGCCGATATACTGCGTGATCGATGTACGCCCGTAGCGCCACCTGTGCCCGATTCTTTGCGGCCAGATATTGTGCCACCACCATGCAGAATAGAACCATTATTTGTTGGTCGTAGGCGTGTGCCAGCGTTACCGGATAGTTCGGGTAAAACTTTGACTTGTTGTTTATAGTGGGCACCACTGCTTTCGCGCGGTATTGACTGTGACCACTGTACGGGCGGATGCTGATGATGGTGAAGATGATGACTGAGGTGATCCTCGAGACCAGCGATATTATGTATGCTGCCGGAATTACCCATTTTGATTGCGCTTTCGGATTATTAGTTCATGCGGTACATCGTTATTTCTTCCTGATGAAAAAAAAAATAAATAAAATATATCGTTAAAAAATTGTGTTTATAAATTAGGTCCGCGAACAAAATTGGAATTTGGAATTTGTATCAGACACCGAAATTCTGATGCGAAATGATATAGATCGTACCGCATACTCTATTAACAAAAACTGACCTAGCACCATAACAAACCAACAAATACACGTGAATCGAATGGAAATTATCGCAGCTGCGCATGGCGTAGTCCTATTTCCAGCTGTCAAATCAGTTGAATGTGACAGCGGACAAGTTAAAATCAAATTTCGTACGTAATTGGCATTCTTAACTCGTCCATTTGTAAAGCCAAAATTTGGGTTAGGAAGTGAAACATTGCACATGAATTAAAATCGAACGAGTTTATTTTGGTCGGGTTTAGACGAAGGCGGTTATTATAACTAATAATACAATTAGATCTCAGTCTATATTCTTGGCATTGTTGCCTTAGATTTAAAGTCACAAGTCTTCTAATGCCCGCTTCTTCTTTACTATACTGTCGATCCCAAAACCACAAAAAAAAATTCGCCGCTAATGAAACTCTTTGGGGTTAGAGGGCATAAAAAAAAATCGGATAACCCTTAAGGGAGATAGGGACAAATGGTCCATTTTTGTATTTGTGTGTAAAGAGGGGAGGGGTGAGAGGCTTTAAAAAATCTAATACAGCCGTACTATTAAGGTCATAGAACTAATGGAAAATTCATTTATAAAAAGCACCCGGGAATTAGGGGTAAAATAATGTTTAAAGCTTTTGTAAATAACGTTTTTGGGCGGAGTTATGTGTACAAAGATAGCAGTTTTTTACATGTTACCAGATAGAGTAGAGTAGAGGGTACTATTCCTTGGCCCTCTATTCGCCGTTCTCAGGGTTGTTTTCCCTTAGCTTGATTAAAACAGTGTTGGCCTTACGGTACATTGGCCCACTGTCCGCCGTTCTCTGGGTTGTTTTACCTTAACGGGATTAAAAAGGTATTGGCCCTACGGTACTATTCCTTGGCCCTCTGACCATTTTGCCCGTATCTCCCTTAAGGGTTGTCTGATTTTATTCATCTTTTTATACATTTCAGTTGATACCCTATACTCCTGGGTACCTCCCACCACCTTAAAAAATAATTTAGCGTTATTTTTAACCCCTAAGGGTTGCCCGGATTTGTTTGTAGAAGACCTAAGGGTTGGCCGTATTTGTTTGTAGAAGCCCAGTCCCACAGGCATAGGCCAAGTTCGAGACGTTACACGATGCAGTTTTAGGCCGCAACAGTGCTGCCGAAATGGAGGAACAATGCGAAACAGGAACTAATTGTATTGAGGATGCCTGCTGATCGATAAAATGTACGTGTACGTCCATTTACTATTATCGACATGACCAATTAAAACAACATTGACGTAATCTCGCTTTCTTTTTCACCAGACAAATCTACTGCAATCGGTGCCGTCGTCTTTTGATCTGTCTCAGTCTCGCCGATTTAATTTTGGTCTATGTTTAGATGTGACACTTGGCCAGCTTAGCAATGGCGATGCGTACTGCGTCGGTGTAATATAGCGAGCGGTGTGAGAGTCCGACATGGACCGCTAGCAGCGCTGTAGCCGGTGGTAGCGATCCATTACAAACTACATTCCCATTTGCAAGGATTACCAGTGAACAAGTAAAACATTTTTATTTTCTATTGTGGCGTCACTTGAGGATGGATGAACATAGCCAAGTTGGCGATTTAATTACTATACAGCCTTGCGACGCATACAGAGCTAGTAAACAGGTATTGTATCAAACATTTGCAAAAATATGTAAGGGCAACACCTCCGCTAAGCTCTGCTTTAGCAACTCTGACCAATTGCTACTGATCAGGCTTGACCATGAACTTCAAAAACCTACAGAAAGCACTGAATACTGATGGACTAATTGAAGAGTTCACCGATGCAAACTCTTGAGATAATGACAGTTATAACCGGGCTTCAATACTACCACACACATGTTTGTACTACATATACCTTTTTAGATAAATTTAATTAAAAAATAATGAATATATATTTATATATATATTATATCTATGGCTTTCCCTGCTTGACGCAACGAATACCTTTTCACCTTCATTAAATTGTTATATACTTGTAATTATTTATAATAATAACAATTATGGTGACACATAAATTTTCTATTAGTTTTTCACATATTTTGTTGGCGGCGCAATAAAAAAAAAAACAAAAAACTGGGTCGCCGCCTCTGTTTGATATACCAGTTTCATCGCTCGTGCGATGCTCGCGTCCATTTGCTTGTGAACTTGCTAATTGACTCGTATATGTGCTATAGCTTATTAATGTGTGGAATTAAAAATCTGCATGTGAGAGTGTGTGACTCTGGTAATTCTATGATAATATTTGTGAGTTTGTGGTGACAATAATGAGACCGCACAATGAAACTAACTTAGCACGTGCGTTTGACTGAACAGGAAAGTTTATAAGTAATTTGTTTTTTTGTATTTTTTCGACGTTCTAGCGTTTAAAACGAGTTACATATTATCAACATTGGAGCTCACCACAGCATTGCACGCGTCTGGATCAAGAAGGTGCAGGGACTGATAAAATAATAAATTTGCGTTGCTGTATTTGATGCGCTGTCTGCTGTGTCAAGCAAATGCGTTGTGACAATTTGCATGCTTTACTCAAGAAGTATTTAAGTGTACAGAACCGTACAGTCCCTAATGGAAACCCAAATGTTGGGTTCGCATATTTGCAATTATAAAAAGAGATTTAAAATAACAGTAACGCGATCACATACATGAGCGGTTGCTTGCACTTTAGCATATTCGGTCAGTGTTTTACATGCATGCAGTACGTGTGGTGGTTACAAGGAATCGAAAATTTTCGCAATATTTTCAAACTTTAATAAAATTAACAATAAGATTTTTGTACCCCTTTCCCCTTTCTCCTATCTCTTTTAATTAAGTTTGTTTTTTTTTTATTATACCTTTCATTTTATACCATTCACTCTTTTAACCTTACATTTAACTTACAGTTTTTTGATACAAATTTGACGCCCACTCACCCTTAAAGGCTTTATTTCCGCCCAAATATTGAACCCCTAAACGGGAAAAGTGATTTTTTTGTTTTTAAATCCCATTTGCGCTCTCCTCAAGTATCGTCATTATTTACTTTGGATACTTTTATCTCACCTCCACACCTGCTTCAATAGTGAACTGAAAGAGGAGGCACGATGTTGTTGTGATTATTTTCCTCTCGGGCCGTACTCCCATTGGTGAGAGCAGAGTTGTGGCTCTCTGGGGCTCTCCTGACCGTGGCAACCTTAAGTATTACTAGACATTCGCTATGGTCAATCTCACACGTCTCAGTCTCTGCACTCGCGTGGGGCAAGTTGTGCTGCTTCTTCGTTTTTAATCATCGTTTAGCATCTCCTCTCTAAATACGATACTGAACCGCAGATTGTACGGCCAGCAAGTCCCAGGGGAGAACCCATCAGTACCTACATAGCGTCGCGTCCCAGTGAACTCTGCTGTCTCTTTTCACGACGATAAAGAACACACACAAAATATGTTACGTTATTTAATCGTGCACACCGTACATAACATCAACAACAACAACATTAGCGCACACAGCCAAACAAACTCATTATTTTATGTGCGATGATACGTGCTTCCATTGTGTCTGTCTCTATATAAAAGTAATTATAATAAATTACCTAAGATTCACACTATTCTTGTGCGGCTTAGACACGGGGCAAACATTTGGATGTGATATAGCATTTATTTTATATTATAATATATATATATATATATACACTTTATATTAACATAATCCGTGTATACCAAACTTAATTTCGTGGCTATCTAATAAACATGGTAACGGAGCAAAGACAATGCAATAGGATAGGCACACAAAGGCAAACACAGACAGTGTACACACACACACACATATATATATACAAATATACACATTTCCGTTGTTACTGTGTGCGTAGGCGATGAAAATATAGATTAGGCAAACTAGATTTATATGTATATGGAGTATGTTATTGTGAATAAAAAAAATAATAATAGGATAGAGGTTCTCCGGATAGAATGAACAAAAAATAGAGAGTCGATTAGAATTAAATGACAACGGTGGCTGACCCTTCAAAATCAACCGGCAAGTATCGACTGAAGCCGATAGTTTGACTGACTGACTGACCATTTATTTTTTTTATTTGGCGTTTGTAGTAGAAAACGTTTATGAATAGAATCATGATATTTTTTCATTGAATTGTTTTCGGCGATTAGATGTTCTCAAATTGCCTAAATTTTACATAAGTTACGTCACTTGTGTGGTGCCAAGCCGACTGTTGCGAGCGTAATTGTTGAAAAGAAATACATAATTTGGTATCTAAAGGGTTAATATTAAGTTGAGCAACAATTGTACACACACAATCAATCCATGTTTGTTTTAAGTTTAGTATGTAAGTTAGTATGGGTTCCTGCCGGAAGAGTCGCAACGGAAAAGACGATTCGAGAACGTCAGTCGGGTGTGAACTGCTATAAGAAAAGACAACACAACACAACAGACACTTTTACTGTTATAAAAACTTTTTGCCTTCCCTCCCTTAAAAGGGGGTTTATTTTACCACTATTTTTTTGGGGTTTTTCCTGGTCGAATTGCTAAAATTAATATTCACTTTGAAAAACCGACTTCAGCCGACAGCCGCCGGTCAAATTTGAAGGATCAGGCTGACAGGCTGCGTTCCAGGCCGGACGCTGTCACCATCTGAGGGATCGGTCCCATCGAAGTGATTCGTAATGCAATCCGCAACTTGACGCTGGTCTGAAACGTAAGATCAGGTTGGAAAAACAACCAGAAATTCAACACTTCGATCAGGTCAGAACTCCAATCAACCACCCAGCAGATAGAAAAGCAGCGAAGTTATGAAGAAAACCACAAAAGATACGGTCAGGGCTTCACTTGATTTTATCATCGGCGGTTTGGTTGAGACGCTCGCAGATACGACAAACCCTGTAGCATTAGAGACAGTTTAGAGAGAGAGAGGTCACCTCTCCCACTCTATCACTAGCACAATCGCAAGCAGAGCAGCGGTCTCACAAAGGAAGAATCAAAACCAGGAAGTAAAATGGTTCCAAGATGAAAACAACAATTTCGACCGCAATTACACTTGGGATTTCAGACTTCCTGGACGCCCACGGCCTAGTTTGGAATTTGGCAACTCTCGGTACAAAATTGATATGTCAACAATGCATCTCGACGCTCGATACAACGTCTAGTCAGTCCCTGTGAGATAGTCACGACATTTAGATTTCGAGGTTATGGCAATCGATGTACGCTGTGCGATTGTTTTTCTATTAATTTGCTAAACCAAATATAACTTTGGAAGGAAGAGGCTAAATGAGTCTGAAATTTAGATTTTGAGGTTATGGCAATCTTTTAGAAACAGAAAAGTTCGATCAAGCCATCAAATCGGCTCACCGAACTTCTTAGAATACAGCCGCTGTCAAAACACGAGTCACACAAACTGTCAAAATGACTCACCGAACTCCGTAGAATACGGCCTCTGTCAAAACACGAGTTACATAAAATCACGATTATTTTTTCCAAACAATTTTAACTGATACTAGAGAAAATTTCTCGTGTGTAATATCTGCACTTATCTAAATAAATGTGTGCGCGTGATTCACGCCAATAATTTGAATCAACATAATTTGTGCAATTGTTTGGATTATTTCTCATCGCATACGGAAAATTTCACCATTAAACATAAAATACATACATGTAGCATATTATTATTAAATATACAATATGCTGTGCATGTTGTATTATTGATATTACGTATAATTGTATATGTGTATTCTTTTTACCTTAAAACAACGTGAAATGAGTCACATTACATAAACAACATTTCCTAAGCATAAATTAATTTAAAAAAAAAAACACAACAATTAAACATACGATCATTTCAATTAAATGAAAAATCGTTTTATTGAGCTTGGCCAATTGTATATATATATAATTATATAAGTCGCAGTTGCAAAACAAAACAAAACAAAAAAAAAAATGAAGCACACAAAGAAAACGTAAAAAAATAAACGGAATTTCTATACAGTTAGAGCCGATGCGGCGATACATCTATAAAAGCAAGCGGCGTCTAACGTTCGTGAGTCGCTTCAGTGGATTTTTATGTTTCATATGATGAGCAGCACGAGCGGCATGTATTCAAAAACCTAGTGATCTTGCATAGCAATTTAATTTTTTTAATAGCTTGATCGGTTGATTAAATGCGAGTGGTTTACGCATTTTTTTGTTTGTATATTTCAAGTTTATGCTAAATTAATAAATGTTTGTATATAAATTAAGATATTCAGCTCCCGTGCAATAGTACACGTTCCCTGGAAGAGAGGCGAACGAAATGAGGTGTCAGAGTGAGATAGGTGATTGTCTGTCAAAATTTATTCCGGTGCTTTGATCCGGCAACCAGGCAAGGGATGCAAGATTCATGAAACCGAATGGTTCAATCGTCGCTATCTCGTCGTAAAAGCAATGATTAACTCGCATTGCCCAATATAATATGAACAAAAAGGCATACTTTGCGTATTGATAACACCGAAAATGTGCGGCTAGTGCAAACAAAAAAAAAAAAAATTAAAATAGAAATTGAACTAGTACTCCATTTCTTCGCATTTGTGGATACCCTGTACATCATACAAAATGTAACACAACAAATGATTGTCTCACATTGTCCAATATAATACACACAAAATTACGTACTTTTGCGTATTGATTGAACCACAAATGTGCAAAACAAAAAAAAAATAAAATTGAACCAGTTCTCCATTTCTCCTCATTTGTGGATACCCTTTACAGCTGCAAAATGTGGCACAAGTAATGATTAACTCGCATTGTCCAATAAAATAACGAACAAAAAGGCATACTTTGCGTATTGATAACAACGAAAATGTGCGACTAGTGCAAAAAAAAAAAATAGAAATTGAACCAGTACTCCATTTCATCTCATTTATGGGTACCCTGTACATCATGCAAAATATGGCACAAGTAATGATTAACTCGCGTTGCACAATAAAATACGAACAAAAAGACATACTTTGCGTATTGATAACTCCGGAAATGTGCGACTAGTGCAAAAAAAGAACATTAAAAAATATAAATTGAACCAGTTCTCCATTTCTCCTCATCTGTGGATACCCTGTACATCATGCAAAATGTGGCACAAGTAATGATTAACTCGCATTACTCAATAAAATACGAACAAAAAGGTATACTTTACGTATTGATAACACCACAAATGTACGATCAGTGTAATAAACAATATTAAATATAATAGAAGAAAAACAAGTAATCTGTAATCAATTTCTGAATCTTGGACCACAATACAAAACGGCTGACGGATGAATTTAAATTATTTCATGCTTTTTAAATGTTACTTGGTTACCAGAAACCTTACTAGAAAAGAAAGACAAAACGAACAACATCATTCCTTGCCTGTCGATTAAATCCAAATAAATGAAACAGATTAATTAACAATTAATATCACACATTTCACTAAAACTGCACCCATCGAGAAAGAAAGTATATTCAAATTTTGCGTCAAATCGCAAATCAAAAAAAAAAAAAAACAACAGATAACTCATGTTTTAAAGAGCAAACAAAAAAAAAGTCCGAGAAAGCTCGAATCGATCAATGAACTTTGCCTATATACATATTTTATGCGTGCAGCGAATGCGTTGGCGCATATACCCTTCACAATAACCACTCACTCGAATAGTACTGTAAATTCAGTGGAGAGAATGTGTACCCGCAGTGTCTCAACGGTATACACACCTTCGTCTTCCGATCGTCCCCGAGAGAAAGTGGATGTTGGACTTAAAGGTCATTAGTCATTTATACGTTACGTTTTATTGAATGTGACCAAATACATATACATAAAACATGTCACTGTGTGTGTGTGTGTGTGCAAAAGCGCGTTGTTAAGATAACATTCGTTTACGCTAAGATATAATATACGCGCAAGGAATTCTTGTCAGAGTCAATAAACTTTCGATTTCTGTTTTGCTCGAGAGCACGAACGTGTGTGCGTTCCAAATAGGTGTGCCAACATATGGAGAAAAAGTGCGCTCCGACAATAACAACAACATTGCAGCATTAATTCCGCGAAAAGATATTTATATATACATCAGAGTGTATATATTCAATAGTTATTTGTCTGGTGGTAATTTCGAATACATCTCATGTGAATCACGTTGGTAATTAGCTGCATTGCGAATTGTATAATTGTCGATTCGTTTGCAATGGAGATTTTATATCTTATTTCGTGTTTTTTTTTTGCTTCTCATAAACGTCGAGAGGTTCTGGCCACTTATCGACGACCAATTATGTTTTTGGTTGATCATCGCAAAGGACGTGTTATCCTCGCTTTCTGACACACATAAATTCAAATGGTTATTACCGTTAGTTATGCCGAGCCAGCATTTTTTTTTTATATTATATATTTATATATTTATATTATATATTAACTAAAAGCCTCTATCATAACAATATGCCTGTACATTTATCGTTAGTTACGCAAGAAAAATTGCATGAAATCGGTTTTGAACTGGTTCAACCAATATTTTCTTTGTAATTAAATTGAATTACTCATAAACAATAAAAAAACTAAGTTGATGAGATAATAATAATAAGCCACAAAATATTTCAACTTGTCCTTTGAATTTTGTTATTTACTATATATTTTCTACGTCAAACACGTTCACATGCGATTGGTTATATACGATAACATCATAAACCCGCACAATAAAATTATGTTTAATTATCCCTGAGGCCATCACCGGCGATCGCCACACATGCAACGCACTTTAGAAAGTGATTTGCAGAAAGAAAGAAAACAAAACGACAAAAATGAAGACGAACCAAAAAATAATAATAATAAAAAAGCCGGTTATGCGAGCGAAGAAAATATAGCCGACAGCTATTAACAAAACCAAAAAAACCGGACACAATGTGGTACTATTAAAAAATTAAAAATGATTTGAACAAGCATTACATATGTTTCGTGGTTTCATAAGTTTTGGAAAACAATTGTTTATGTACGATCGAAAGTGATATTTCCGCCTTTTTGTATCAAGCAAAAAGTGCATTTGCAATGTTATTTAGGTGAAAACAAGTCAGAGAGAAAGAGAGACAGTATGTCATGTGGAGGTTATTATATAAAGATGAGGTTGAAGGTGGATTCATTCTTCCAAATTTTTCTGCTGGTCTGGCGTAAATGGCCTAATGGCCTAATTTTCCTATGGGCAAAAACACGACTTTTTTTTTCAATCGGCAAAAAACGATTTTTTTCCAATAGGCGAAAAACGTTTTTTTTCCAATAAAAAAAAAAAAACTATTTTTTCCTATGACAAAAAACGATTTTTTTTCTATAAAAACTACTTTTTTTCTATAGGCAAAAAACGATTTTTTTGCAATGGGCAAAAAGTGACTTTTTTTCTATAGGCAAAAAACGATTTTTTCAAATAGGCAAAAAACGATTTTTTCCAATAGGCAAAAAACGATTTTTTCCAATAGGCAAAAACGATTTTTTCCTATAGGCTTTTTTTTCTATTTGCTAAAAACTACCTTTTTTCGTATGGACGAAAAACGATTTTTTCCTACGGGCAAAAAACAATTTTTTTCCTATAGACGACTTTTTTTCTATAGGCAAAAAACGATTTTTTTTGCTAAAAACTCCCTTCTTTCGTATGGACGAAAAACTATTTTTTTTCTATGGGCAAAAAATGATTTTTTTCTAATGGGCAAAAAACTCCTTTTTTTCGTATGGGCAAAAAACTAATTTTTTTCCCAATCGGCAAAAAACGACTTTTTTTCCAATCGGCAAAAAACGACTTTTTTTCCAATCGGCAAAAAACGACTTTTTTTTCCAATCGGCAAAAAACGATTTTTTTCCAATAGGCAAAAAACGATTTTTTTCCAATAGGCAAAAAACTTTTTTTTTCGTATAAAAACCGACTTTTTTCCTATGACAAAAACGACTTTTTTTCTATAAAAACGTCTTTTTACTTATGGGCAAAAAACGTTTTTTTTTCTATAAGCAAAAAACGACTTTTTTCTATAGGCAAAAAACTTCTTTTTTTCCCAATCGGCAAAAAACGACTTTTTTCCTATGGGCAAAAAACAATTTTTTTCCAATGGGCAAAAAACGATTTTTTTCCTATGGGCAAAAAACTATTTTTTTCCTATGGGCAAAACCTATTTTTTCCAATAGGCAAAAAACGACTTTTTTTCTATAGGCAAAAAACGACTTTTTTTCTATAGGCAAAAAACGACTTTTTTTTCTATAGGCAAAAAACGTCTTTTTTCTATAGGCAAAAAACGACTTTTTTTCTATAGGCAAAAACGACTTTTTTTCTATAGGCAAAAAACTACTTTTTTCCCATGGGCAAAAAACGACTTTTTTTCTATGGGCAAAAAACGAATTTTTTCTAATAGGCAAAAAACGACTTTTTTCTATAGGCATAAAACGACTTTTTGATGTGTAAACATCTATAGCGGGGCTGTGACCAGGGTAAAATCTGGCATAACGCAGCGTTAGTTGTAAACG
>JANSTU010011846.1:0-15337 GCA_027564075.1 Bolitophila hybrida | reverse complement strand
GTTTACAACTAACGCTGCGTTATGCCAGATTTTACCCTGGTCACAGCCCCGCTATAGATGTTTACACATCAAAAAACAAAAAGTACTACTTAACCCCCTAACCCCCTTTTAAAGAGCTTTAAAGTTTTTTAAAAAATATTTTAAATAAAAAGTTTTATACAAACTTAAAAGGGTTTTAAGGAGTGTTAGTGTTACAAATGATCAGGGAAAAAAATCGAACATTTTGTAGTTTTTTTTAAGAGTACGATTTTTTTTCACCATTTTTTAACTCCTTTTTGGGCAGATAGGGGTAAAATGTAATGATACACTTATTTAAAAAAAAACATATATTTGAATTTATATTTTATTTATATATTTTAATCACCATTAATAAGGGTGATTGGAGGTTTAGCCCCAAAAACGTAGTACTACAAAATTATCATTGAGAAATTGTTATGTATTATAATTGGTATCACATTTGTAATTGTAATAAAGTGCAATTCAATTTAAAAATGTATTAACATGGACCATCTTATTGCCATCTAGCAGCACGTTGCATACACTTTTCGGTCGACTGCAAATATGCAAAATCGGTCTCATTCGTCAATAAATGCTGCATCTGATTGTCCGGTCGTTCGAAATATATGGAAATTCGAAACAACATCAAACAACCATCGGCAGATCTCTCAAAAACAAAAATCCCAAAAATAATGGATTCCAGCTCCACCTCCACCACCATTATACGGCAGGTACGCTTCAGCTGCTTCAGTGCTCGTCCACACTCAGAACCAGTTCCATCAACAAAAAACAACAAGCAAAGAGAGGATATATGCCGTCGAGTGCCGTAATCATCGAGATCATGTAGATCTAGTCGTCATTTGCAAAACTTTTCTCGACAACAGCGTGTCATCAGACCTCCGCGACTCCGGACTTAAAGAAGCGACAGAGATTCACGTGGAGGTGGTTTTTCTATTTCAGTGAGATGTAACATCTTTCATCGCCACATCACCAAATTCGAATCACACTCTCTCGAGAACGTTACAGTTGTGGTCGAAACAACACAAGGTAGTATCCGTTTCCCCTCGGTGTATTGCCTTAAATACACCCAGCACTACAAAGAGGACTTCCGGGTACATCCAATCAAAGTGAGTTCGTCGTAATTGGTGAATTAAATGCCCGACACAGATCATGGAACTGCTTTTGCGAAAATACTGCAGGAAAATGCCTCTTTGATTTACAGTGAAGAGGACACTTTTTCATACACACACCATCAGACCCGAACTACTACACACGCTAATCGACACCCATCCGCTCTCGATATGGCTATTACAAACACCACTCGCCGCCACCTGGACAACTCTGTTGTGCTTAACGAACGAGCTCATACCATAATCTTGTGATTCTCGAAATATCTGCCAGCTGCTTTCTCGCCCCTGAAACGATGCTCACTGAAGAGCGAATTGTAGAGTAGTTGACCGTCGTTTAAATCTTAACCGCCCCTCCCATAGTGACTCGTCTGAAATGGACTCTAAAATCGATCGGTTCACACAAATCATCAACGAAGCCAGACACAGAGACAGAACAATACCACGACGCAGAATTAGTTAACCATCGAGCTATCAGATAATACAAAACAGCTGATCCAATTACGCAACACAACCAAACGGCAATGGCAACGAAATCGAACGATACATATAATCCAAAATGCTCACACTTTCGGCAGGTCTGAATCATTGCTTAGAAAAATCTGTGAACCAAATTATTACACAAATAAGAAGCACACAGGACTCAAATACAGACGCTTCCACTTAAACCTCTCCTGATGAGCTCAAGGCAGCCATAATGTCTCTTCTTTTAATAAGTGCCTCGAACAGTGCAATTTCCATCATGCTGGAAACACGCCAAGGTTGTATAGCAATACCCATGCTACCGCCCTATAAGTTTGTTAAATGTATTATACTTGGTAAACTCTTTGAATTTATGATCCAATCCCGACTCAGCTTACACGTTGAATGTAATGAAATTCCGTAAACGTAACTCAACTTCCCACCAGGTACTTAGCCTTACAAACAGCATCAGAACTGCAAAAGCCCAGAGAAAATCTACTGGAGTAATTTTCGCTAGGCATGATGGCCTCGTGCATAAGCTGTTCAAAGTAAACACGCGCTGGTCGGAATATTGGATTCATTCTTGCCTAACTGCTAATTTTATATCTATATATATGTGGAGCACCATTAAGCACACACTCTATATCGGCTGTCGTTCCGCAGGGCTCTGTCTTAAGCCCGATACTATACGATATAAATATATACGTCTGACACCCCTGCACCAAAATTCTGCAACATTGCATCCTACGCGGACGATATAGCAGTTTTTACATCCAGCGTATGTTCCAACGCCATCAGCAGAGGGATTGGAAAAGCACAGATCGAACTTGAACGAAGAGCCAAAATAGACTCACACACACACTTACCCACCTTGGACAAACCACTTCATAGCAGAATCGGTAAATTACCTCGGAGTCGTCCTTGACGAAAACCTAACATTCGGCCCGCACACAGACAAAAGCATCCAGAAAGATAGTTTTAGCTAGGGTGCTATACCCATTTACAGCCAATAAGTCAAAGCTTTCACTCGAAAACAAATTAACTATCTTCAAAAGCATAGTGCGTCCTATGCAAATTTATGGATGTCCTATCTGGAGAACTATGGCGTAGTCACACTTCAAACGTTTACAAAAAACACAAAATAAAGCATTAAAACGGATGCTTTGGTGTCCCACCTTGGTACAGAACATCATCACTAACCAGAAGAACGAGCACCAAACCTATCAAGCATACATTGAAGAGACCATCTCGGTTCGCAGAAAGAACCTCTAACTGTGACTACCAGTTGATCCGCGACGTACTACTACAATAAATCCCACGCTTAACATAAGCACCAAAGTGATTGTTTTATTTATTTTACTTTGTCTTTCCTAGAAGGGTTTTCATTTATCCCAGCATTTTTCCTTTAAACCACACTTCACTCTAACACATAAATCCTAATACACACTCCAGTTGCACAGCTACTAACGTAGCTAAACTCTGAATTACCCTCTACTGTTTGTATACCACAACTAATGTCAAAATAAAAAGCCTTAAAAAAATTACTAATAAGACACATTGCATTGGAAATTTAGAGAAATATATCAAATGTGAAAATGCGAAATTTCGCGTCGGACATGGGAGAATGTATATCTGAGGAGACGAAAATATTTTTCTTTTTTGAACAAAATGTTTAAATATTTTTAAATGGAAATAGTTGGAAAAGTTTTAAGAAAATATTTAACTTCCAATATAAACTGAATCACACTTGCATACTTCTAGAACATGAAGGCCTAGGAAGAACTGCATAACAGGCGAGTTTCCAATGCAAGGTCACGTTTCGTATAATCGCGATTTTTTTATTATTATATTCTGAATAAAGAATCATTCCAGGACTTTTTTATATCGTTTAATCGAAAAAAATATCAACTTCTTGGCGGTTTTGATATCCTAATTCAGAGTGATTCACTAAGTCGTAGAACTTTAGCTTATTGATATTTTGGGTATAAAAAAAGTATTTTCAGATCTACTTACTAAATTTTATAAAGCAGTCATATTTAATGATCAAGTACATTTTTTATAATACCACCCTAATGTTGAAGACAAATGAAATGAAATAATAATAAATTATGCACCAATTCAAATTAATAATTATGATTTATCATGTCATATGAAATAGATTAATTGATATTCATATATAAATATTCTTGTTTATCGCACTTAATAAAACATTCCTTTAATTTATTTGTTTGTTTAGGTCAAAATCCTGCGACAGGTCATTAAGCGTCGTTGGAACATGGTGAATAGAGAGTGTTGTCCCTATATACGATGTATATACAAATATATTTCATTATAATATAAATATGTATAGCATTCTATACAAAAGTTTATATTTAATAATAAAAAATCAATCTAAATTTACATTTTCTTCCATCGACTCGTAACTCCACCATGATTTAAATTGAAAAGAAGACGTATACGCAATGTATTATTTGAATAACCAATTTATTTGCAATCATTTACAAGTTTATGAAGTTTTTCACGCAAAGAAATATTTATTTGAAAAACAATATTATATACAATATGTATAATTTTTAATGCGAAAAAAAGAAACAAAATAATAAACCATTTAAATTTTATATTTAGATAAATTTGATTTAATAGTCATAATTCAAAAGAAGTTCTCAAAATAAATTTTTAATTTTAACAGTAATAATCATGAAATCAGCATTATTACTGAATTGACAAAATATTTATATTTATCTATAACATATATAGTAAGCATTTAGGTCTTAGATTACACTTTATAACTTAATCAATAAATCTTAAATATATTATAGCACGAACTTTAAATGTTTAATTTGTTAAATCTATAACATAAATTATGAAACATTTGAAAAAACTACAAAACTACTGTAGAAATAGAAAAGAAACATTGTACCCATCTTTCAAAGATAAAATATAGCAATTTCTCCTACATTTAAAATGTACGTAGTATTATAGAAATAGCTGCATTAGTTATTTTATGTAGTTTACTTAATTTACAGTTTAATTTAAATTACGTTGTTTTGGAAATAATAAAGTAAAAACTGTAAATTAATTTAGAACATTTTTACGATTTAATGCAACAATTATTTCTTAATTATATTTAAAAAATATTTTTTTGTTTCTAACAATAGTATTTTTAGAGTTTAAAGTATGTACATAAACCTCAATGATTTGTACACAATTTTGATAGAATATTTCAATGAACTTTTGACATTTATTCCGAGAAGCTGTCGCTCCAGTAGGTCGAGGTCAGCGGTGCAACACTCTTGAAAAGATCACGTCCTAATGTTGAAGCGACTTCCGTCTCAGTTTTCTTCTTAGCAGTTGTATCGAATCCTGGACACTTATTTTCTTTGTGTTTTTCCATGCGAGAGCGTGTTGTAAAAGTACGTTTACACTTGTCACACTCGAACGTGTACTCTTCCTCGTGCACGGACTGTTGGTGCTTGCGCAACTCAATCCGAGACGCAAATTGTTTGTCACATGGCTTACACATACGCGAATCATCTTCCTTGTGTTTCTGTAGATGTGAGTCTAGGCTTACTCGTTGCTTGAAACCCTTTTGGCATATTGAGCAGCTTAAAGGCTTTTGTCCGATGTGATTTTTTTTGTGATCCTTAAGATCTATACGTGTCTGGAACACTTCAGTGCACACATTGCAAGGAAATGACTTGGAACCTTTTTCTTTCTTCGGCGAGACATCTTCTTCGGTATTATCAGCATTGAATTGTTCCAAGTCTCGTTTCTTATGTGGTCCTTTTGAACTTTTAGTTGCTACAGGAGATTTTGCGACTTGTGCTTTCTTGGTGGTTTTCTTTGAAGAATTGGGACCTGGTTTGTTGTAGGTAGTATTTTTTCGACGACCACGCGTCTTAGGACGTTCGTCTTCGTCGTCTTCTTCCTCAATTTCTTCTTCTTCTTCTTCTACTAATTCTGGTTCACTCAAATAAGCCGATTCTACATAAACCACATCATGACGGGGACGTTTTGGCTCTGGCGAAGGATTTTGCCTTGGCCTTCCACGTTTACCTTTCGTAGGTTTAACATCAACCAACTTCTTTTTTGGACTCTTCTTTTTCGCACGTACTCCCTTCTTTTTCTTCACTACAGAAAAGCTTACATCACTGTCCGGTTCCGATTCAATTGATTCCACATCAGAGATTTGAAATTCATCATCGTCTTGTTTCTTCTTTTTCTTCTCCTCTTCGGATCCACTAGTTAGTTCACAATCTATAATTAAATAACGGGCTGGACGTCTGACCTTCTCCTTACTCTTGCGCAACATAATGCGTAGCTTCTTATCAGTTGCTTCACAGGTTTTTTTTAATTCCTGAGCAACTTTTACCTTGTCCAAACAATCGGTACAAATATAATGAGGTAAATAGTCTTTCTCTTTGATTAAAACTGTCGTACAGATTCCCATGACCAGATCACAGATCCGCTCACGATTTTCGTATGAAAATATGTTCACCAAATTGATTTTGGATAGGCATACACGACACTGATCCTGATCTACCATATCATCAGTTTTAATTGACGAATCGGCGACAGCCTTACCAATAGCCTCATCCTCTACTTCCATAGATTCGATTTTAAGTTCGGTGGTCTTTGAATCATTCTCGATTTCAGATGTTAGTGCATCGTCTACAGACGATGCATCCAATGGTTCTTCTTCCTTTACCTGTGAATCGGCCAATTCAGTCTCTTCTTCGAGAGTAGCTATTAAATCAGCACGTGCTTCTGTTGGAATTACTTCATGAGATTCCGTGACATATTTTTCTGATTGTTTTGTAGCTGGTTCCACATTATTTATGTACTGGTCTGCCTCGCTGTTACCGGACGGTTGTCCGTTGCCATTGCTGGTGATAATTGTATCGCGTGGAGCTTCTTTTAGTTGTTGCTCTGTATTTTCAAGTAGAATTTGATCTGGCGGTGCCTGATTACCATAACCAATGTTTCCGTAGTCCGTATCCATATTGAAGCTATCCATCCTTTAACAAACAAGAGCAATCATTTAGAAATATGTCATAAAACAATTAAAAATCATGCGCGCGTTTAAATGAGAATATCCCCGAAAGCGCGCGCGGTGTGAAATTATTAACTGTCAGAAGATGTAGCTGTCAAAACAATGCGAGTCTATTTACAAATTACAATGCACGGCAAAATAAACACACACAAAACATTACGAATTTCATGGCCCAAGGCATTTCAATATCAGGTCCGATTCAGTAGAATATACCATTCTCCTTATGAATGCGTTCCATAAGACGCATATAGACACGCCAGAATGTGTATATACTATACGATGTACGATAAACAACCATATAGGAACAGTTCCGATGACGCACCGTTAATGTTATGTCGGATGTATATAGCAAAAGACGCGCACACGAATTTTACAAAATAAAAATAGGAGTTTCACGTTTTCGCCGAATCAATTTTCATATTCACCTGCGGTATTTTCATAAACGATAACACTTTAATGGTGTGCACTGAGTTTCCAACGGTAATTGCACGCGGTTTTCGCACTAAAACTACACTTGATTTTTTGCAAAATTACACGAATAAATTCTGACAAAATTAACACCGAACAGAGTACAGCAATACGCTTACGGCCATCTTGTATTTGTATGTGTGAGTGTGTTACTGTGTTCGCTTTCGTGTTTGATGTTTGCGCTGTCAGTTGTGTACCGCAGCCGCTTGTTTGACGTATCGCGGGCGACCCAATGTGCACCAGTTATCGCTTGTTTAAATTATGTAATTATTCGTATTGTATTATGTATTCCAATGTAAAAACGATAAAATATCATAATTTTGAATGTTAATAAGTTTATATTGTTTATATATTTTATAAAATATATTGTAATATTGAAAGTGTTTATATCTATAATATTTTTCATATTAGTTACACGACGACGTAAGTTTACTGGGATTGGACGTGCTGATATGCGCAAACACGTCGAATAGCGATAAAAGACGATTGACCCAGCAAGCAGACACAAATTGGAATTGTATTTTAAAATACCTAGTTATTATTTTTTACAAGAAAAAATTAAAATAAATTAATAAAAAGTTTAATTAATCTGTATATTTGTTGGTATTCTATATCACATAAACTTTGTGTTTTATGATAAATCATAATCATCATATCTATATATATATACTCGTATTTATGTTTTTACTGTATTATATTGGACTGTAAAATAATAAATATCGGTGCAGAAATAATGTAACTAAAAACCTAAAAACGTTTGTACCACATGTGCCGCGAATGTGCCCGCATAAATCCTAACATATAAATACACGGTTTGTGGTGATTATAAAACTTTAAATACCCCATTTTTACGATAACAGAATTACTCAAAATGTACACCTTTTAACTTATTAAAGATCTTTACCGCCCACCAATCATACAGCTCTATCGACCAATTACCTTAAATGTGTCGACAACCGCAGAACGCTTGATGACGTCACCCGAAATGCGTCATTTTTTTGAGACGGATTTTTCATTCTACACGCCAGTATAATAATTTTCAATGATAAAATGTTGGAGTAAATTCATGTATACAAAATCCCATGCATAATGTGGTTCACGTTGTATTTAGTGCATGTACTAAGCAAGCGAAATGCACATACAGACCAGAAACTGATGTTAATTCCCATATTCCCAATGGGACTTGCACAAAAGTTAAATGTGAGAAGTATATGAATATATAGATTTACATTTTGAATCAATGTACGGCATACGCTCAACGCTGTCCGTAGTTCCATACACACTAGTATACTATCATATTTATAGTTAAATGAAATAGAGTGTAAAGATACCGATATTTTTACAGAAAAATAAAACGAGGTAGAATAATATTGAAAGCTATTAAGATAAAGGGAAACAAAAATATACTCTCGCTTCGACTTTTTGATAGAACATATTAAAATATTGGTACATTTACGCACACATATATTATTATTATAAACTATAACATGGTGTGCGTTGCGAAATTGAATCTGTATATGAATATGTCTTGAAATATCGGACAAGCGCGCTCAGTAAAGATAAACATGTACGTGTTTTTTGAGAAACGTGCAAAATCGAAGCTGAGAGCCCCGAAAACTTATAGATAAGCGATCAGATTAGAAACCTATATCTCTATCTACCGAACGTGTAGTGTTTTCGTATCTAGCATCCCGTTTTGGTTTATCGGAACTGCGTGCTGAATTTACATTAATCTGTACGTCGTTGCGGAAAACTACGAGACGTGCGGTAGAGAGATATATAATTCGATAAGCTCTATCTGCCGATATTGCAGCACAATGTATATTCAGCTTAATTCGAAAAGAGAGTAAATCTCAAATTTTTTGCAGTTTTTATATATTATAAGAGTAAGTAAATTGTATTTTATTTAATTTTTTATGAATAGATCAAATACACGTTATACTAAATTAAATTAAATATAGGATTGTGTATATATTACACTCTTTGTTATAGTCTCGGTTATATTGAGGTGTTTTAACGCAAATATATATTTTTTGGTTTTGTAGCAAGACAAGACCTCTTGTAGACCAAAACCATGTATCTCATTAAAGAACGCTGCAATCTAAGACGAGAGTCCTAAATACAAGTCAATCTTTTTTAAAATGCTTCTATTATTTCTGCAAATTAAATTACGATCAATTCTATATTTTCTTTGGCTGAAATGCACTTTATACGTACAAATGCAAAAAATGACCTTTTTGCCCCTATCTCCCTTAAGGATTTTCCGATTTTTTTGGTTATATGTATTAAAATTAAAAGGGTGATAGGGGGGTGACCGCCAAAAAAAAAGAAAAATGATCAGGGTGAAAAATACTTGTTATTGTTGTTTTTTTTCTCTTACGCATAAAGTGCATATTTGCCTTTTCTTTAGATGCGTGGACATCTGACAAATTTACTCATACTATTATAAACATATTGTTAAAAAAATAACTACTCCAATGAATAATGTTTTAATATGGCCGTCGGCGATTCAAAAATCTACTGTCAAACGATGTTGTTACCATGGCTCTTGTATAAATCGTGTAATGTTCGCGCTCAACAAATATACAAACAACTGTCAAAAACACAGGAAAAAAACTCAGAAGAGCGGCTACGAAAAGACCATTCGACTTAAAATCGATTTGTTTTTTTAATTATTTTGACATTTGACGCAGACGATAACTTATTACAAACATACGAAGATAAAAATACTCACCGCCGTGAGTTTTTAGTTTGTTTATAACAGTAAAAAAATCGACCAAGTATAGTTAGCAGTTCGAGATTAGCTTTAATATTAAGATTATGTGGTCCACACAACTCTCCAGATAAATGATCGAGGAGTAAATGCGTGTAGAGATTAACACGACGCTTCCCAAAATTTTAAAACCGTGTAGAGACGAGATCGACGCAAGTGTGGAAGGTGTGGAACATGTCAAGTATTGTTTGTATTTGTCGTTTTGACATACCCTAACGTGCTGATATACTGTGATAAATAAGAGTAGTACAAAATTAAAATAATTTAGAACTTTTAGCATTTTAGATTTTAGAAGTACAAAAACAAATCGCCGCATATATTTTATCATCCATTTTTTTTTTTTATACAGAAATATTGTTACTTGTTACTGTAGAGTATAATCTGATAATTGTCGACAGACGACTCGACAAAAAAGTTAGCGGTTTCAGAAAAAAAACAGTTCCAATATATTGTCTTGCTCGATATGCGTTAGCGGTTTTTAAAATCAGAAAAGTCGACAAACATTTGCTTCGAACCACCACTGAGCTAATTTTTTTATGGTAATCTGATGTAATCGCGAACCGCTTATCGACCTCTACAATAAATAACCCTGCATATCGATTTTTCACTCACCAAAAAACATTCTCACTAATTGCACTATTTTCTAATATCATGATTATCAGATTCAGATTACTACCTAAAATCTCTAAAAACTCGATGGAAAACCATTCGAGGCGGATACACGAAGGTGAAGAGCAGGAGCATACAAAAAAACGGCCAAGCTACATCACATGCAATTTAAGAACACTGAAGAGATTTCAATTTCAGTTGTAATGCTGCTCTAGTGGTAGCGCCACATTTTAAATTGCCGCGAGCATGGAGACTACGTGGGTGCTGTCAACGCAATGCTTGCCGCACCAATCCGCGTACATGGGATTGATTGGCTGTCTGGCCGAATACACATGTATGGTATCGTCAAACGTCTTGTCGAACAGTTTAAAATACACAACGACAAAAATTCAATACATACAAGAAAATTTCCAAAACAACTAAGGTTTTCCTGTAAAAGTGACAAGACGTTCGACGACACCGTACATGTGCAGACGTAGACGCAGCGATTGTAAGCAAAATGAGTGTTGCTATTTATTTAATATAAATTCAAATTATTTTTGTTGGTCGGTACGTCACAAATAAGGCCGCTGGAACTATACACATTGACATATACGCGTCTTCGTAACAAGCTTTGTTTGTATTTATCTATTCTAAAAAGGTAAATTACAAAAAAAACGAATTAATTAATATGATTGATAAGCTTTTGTATTGCCAGCACTTATCCGTTACATCAATCATTCAAGCCTTCGGCTTATAATGCGTCGAGTATACAATAGAAAATCCTTTGCGCACATTGCTTGTCAATCAAACGTAAAGCTCACGTATGACTTGTGTATCACTATGTATTGTATATATAGGATGCACGCACATATCTTGACTTCAACTTCATCCCTTCAATGGGGTCGATGAATGCTGGCTCGGTTTATCGTACCCACTTCAAGGTCGTCTCGTGGCTTTAATGATATCCATTAAACTGTTAAAGTCAAAGCTTTTCGAAGCGAATTATATGTATAAACCATATTTGAAGGGTAAATACTCGTAAATCTTATAGAGTATATGTTTATGTAAAATTGCCCCCCAACACATAATTGCACTTACATTAATTTACAATCTGGCACGATCGTTCTGGTGAGAATCACCCGGGGACAAGCAGACGCACACACACACACACACAGAAACCCACATATAACACAACGCATTAGTATTAGGTAAATATGCGTATATAAATATTTGGTGTAAGACGAAAGCTAACCTGAAGTAAACACGAGGGTAGACATTTATAATCTCGTTAGGTGCGGTTGTTATATTCTGTTTTCCAAAAGATAATACTGTTCGGTGTACGAAAAAAAAAATAACGGAAGCTCGTCCCTCTCGAGATTTGCGTGATTGATGCGGCCGGTGCCGCGATGGTCGTCCGTTCGTGGATGCGTGATCGTCTGCAAGAAAAAAAGAAAATATTATATTATATTATTTCGACTTTAATGTCCGTTTGCAGAAAATATTTTTTTTTGTATAGTCCATATATGGATATATATGTATATTTGTGGTGTAATACCCATTATGTATATTTATATTATTTATACAGAGATAAGGTACTTTCTAATCCTCTTCTCTGGCGAAGACATCTGCTCCCGAGACACGAAGCTTTACAACCGACGCCCCATGGATAAATAATTGGAATTCTCTATTCCACCCATACGCGCGGTCGATGTGAATAGAAGTGATTTCAAGTATTTATTCATCCCTAGCTCGCGATTTTTTTGCACACCGTTATTATATTGTATATTGCATATATATATATACATTATAATGGTTATAATGGTTATGTGTGCGGTTTGTGGAGGCAGTGCGTGAGTGTGCGTGTTTGCTCATTGTATGGAACAAGACAATGCGCTCGCGGGTGTTTTCTTGAGAAACCATAGTTTTCTATAGAAACGTCTTGGTGTTTACAATTGCGTGGCAAAACGATCAAAAAGCGCGCATTGTGTTATACTAAACATTTTTTTCATAAGTATTCTTTTGCTACCTTCAATTATAACAATATATATGGTGTTCATGGAGAATTTTTTTTTAAATGAATTTTCGTTATTATCTCTTGTAACGGACAACAATGCGCCATTAGGCCAAGGAGACATATATATATATATATATATAACATATATGTAACTCGATAGCATTTTGTGATTAACGTTTATCATGCCAACCGGTTTAATTGCGCCAACACTCTTGAATACGTCTACGATTAGGGCTTGATTACACTTATTCTGATGAAATAGTATATCAATTACCTTACCCCGCTGAATAACACAGTTTTAATAGCAAGATCTTTCTAAGATTGGGACTAACGAGTAAATAATTAATAGTTCGTAGTTCTTGAATTCTTGATTTAATGATGAGGAGCATGTTATTTTGTATTACCCTAATGAACAGACAATGTCAATTGTGTCAAGGTCAGATTATTGCTTGGTATTTTTCTACACCAAGGTTATGGATATGAAGTTGACAGATTACAAAACAACAAGTTGGTGATATATAAAATTAGAATGCCTAATCCTTAAGGCAATGTATGAAAGTGGCGACTCTCAATATAATTTTATGTCATTTAATACATATATAATGTGTATATAATGACTAAATGTATAGTCTAGGTTGGATTGAGTTCGAGTTTTCGTCCGAGTTTTTTGAATTCCAGTATAGACGAAATGCCATGTTGTGGTACACGTTTTGTTTAGTGCGAGTTATATAACCAGTCCATGAACTATGCACACGAAACGTAGAAAAAATCACTATAAAACGTACATTCTAGTGACTCGAGCCACAGAGCTTAAACGGTATGTCGTATATATATATAGCATCAGAATTTTTTTTTTCATGACAAAACAAAGCATAATACAGAATTCAAAAAAATTTAAATTGCGGTAACCAAGCCGTTGTTTGTAATTTATGACACTAGTCAATATTCCCGGTGCTCCTTTGTTGGTTGGTGCTTGGTTTTTCAACCAATTTCGAAATCTGTTTAATTTTTTTTACTACTTGGTTCAAAAAGTCCCGAGATTTTTTTAGGATAGCGCCACCACTCTCAAATCGATATCATGTTTTGGAATTGTCAACTTTTTAATGAGGAATGTCATATTTTTTTGACATTTCATCTAGTAGTTTGAAAGTTATCGCCGTATAAGTGGCGCTGCTTTTGGTATTTCGTAAACAAAGGAAAACTTGAATTTTGCATTTTGATAAAACATTGTTTTGTGATTGGAAAAAAACATGGAGAAAACATTTTAATAGCTCAAAAATCATCACAGCACATTAGCGATCATACAATTTTAGCATGTGTACGAGTGAAATGCAGCAAATGGTTCGTGGTATATGACAAAGCAATGGCAAAATTGAACGAATTGCTGTCCCACCCACCGTATTCTCCAGACTTGGCCCCAGCGATGTCTAGTTTGAAACTGTTGCCCATTTTGAGAGCCTCAACGTCGACAACTATAAAAAAGGTATCAAAATGTTGGAGGATCATTGGATGAAGTGTATCTCCCTCGAAGGGACTTTTAAATATATTTAAATATAATTAAAATACAATAATATATAAATTATACACTTAAAATGTATTTAAAAAAACACAGAAAAGACCCGAGACTGAACTTTCTTTGAGGTTATAATATCAAACAAAAATTTGGTGGGAAGATGTGTTGGTGAACTATCAAAATAGTAAACAGTCACCTATGACTATCTAAAAACTTAGTCGACAAACATTTGTACAGTACTGGTGTACATTTTAGCACTTTTTCGGATAAACCTCTCTAGGACGTCAACGGAAGCTTTTTTTTTTTCAGAAATAGGCTATTAATGGCAAGAGGAACCTACTGATTTAAAGTGCTACATTCGAAAAAGACTTCGGTCTGCCGGCCGGGTTTGAACCGGCGACCACCCATAAGCCAGGCCAACGCGTTAACCCACTCGGCTATGGCTATGGTTTACAAACTTGAGTCTACCATCCAGAATATATATATCTGGCTAGACACTAAGGCATTGAGATCCTTTCTATTTACAGTAGTGAACTGCTTCACAAACCACTGCCTGATCTGATCACTCGACAATTCCCGGTTTTAAACGCATCGATGTCCCCCTAAAAAATAAATTTGATTTGTGGACATGTGGGCGTACTAATTGATCATTGAGCAAATGGTTATAAAACATAAAAATTTAAAAAACAAACATATTAAAACAAAATAACGTAAAATATAAAAACCAAAAAAACAAGTTAACACTAAACCAAAAAAAAATATACAAACCAAGCAGACAAAATGTATAGACATTGTTCAAGCATAGACCTATTTTACAAAACAATGGGGTTTCCATAATGTGTCGGTTTTAGTAATTATGCAGTTAAAAAAATTACAGAAGGAAAATAAATAAATATATTTATTCAAAAAAAATCTACTATTATTGACTTTATTCTATAGTATTTAATTTATTGATATGATTTTCTTTTTTCGATAATTAATCATGAATGATTGTTTTTATATGTATATATGATATACCTAGATATAGTCATATATAGCGTGCAATTCAGCAAAAGAAAATGCAAAATCATTTTAGATCATAACTCATTGTCATCGCGAAAACATTAATAAAAATGCTTCTCGTGTATCTAATCAGATTATGTCTAAATATTTATATGATTTGTCATTATTTGTGAGAAGAGTATACATTAGAAAAGAAAAATACTGTATATTTAGTATACACATCTTAAATGATGAATGTTCAATCTACAATCGAACATAGGTATATTGTATACGTTTACCCAAATAATTGGGACGCGTCAGAAGAGCGCGGCCGGGGAGAATGTTCAATCTGCTATTG
>JANSTU010011835.1:0-15341 GCA_027564075.1 Bolitophila hybrida | reverse complement strand
GTTCTATACAGGGTGCGTGTGTATATGTTAATTGATGACATTAATGTTCCGTTATTCCAAATCAATAACCTTTTTTTAGAAATAGGCAATTAATAGAAAGAGGAACCTACTGATTTAAAGTGCTAAATTCGAAAAACACTTTCGGCCGGGATTGAAAAAATACAGTTTTTTTTTTGCAAGTTAGTGTGGATGATTCCAACACTTATGTTCAACTCCTCCACAATGTCTCTGATGATTACATGCCGACTTTTACCATTATTTTACATTATGTTTTCGACATTGGCGGTATTTGTTCGCTGGTTTTTGTTTTGGCCGCGTCCTGACACCATTACTAAACTTCCTAAAATAATTTGTAACCTCTCTGGAATTTATTATTATTTCAATAACACTATTCGAGTTAAGAAATTTAATTCGAATTCGAATTCGAAACATACAATATATATACATACTTTTTTCTACGAAAATCATTTTGTTGATAATAAAAAAATGTATGGCTTTTTATTTTTCTAAAATTCATTATCAACCGGCCATGTTTTTATTGGAATAATGGAGTTCTTAGTATTGATATCTTGTTTTCATTTTCACTTTTTAGAACGATTTGTTTACGTAAAGTCCAAAGGTTTCTAAGTATACTCAAATTGAAATATAATCATAATAACATTAACAAGAGCAAACATATAACTTTCAAATATTCTTGGCGCCATCTTTGAGCTTTTACGAGAGAGTGAGAGTGAGTGTGAGAGAGATTATACATACAAGGTTATGTAGAGTTATGAAACAAGTTTGCAAGATTTTTTTAAGTTATTGATTAGATCTCAGTGGTTCAATTATTACACAATTATTAAACAAAAAATGTTAATCTGAAGTCAATAATGTGCAAATATATGATAATGAGGAGATAATTGTTGTGGTTTTGTTATTATTAGCAAACACATAAAATCATCATCTTTTAAGGGCTAATTACTGTGATCACAGTACTTGATGATCATTTCAAGAGTAAAATATACTGATAATAATAACTTATAGATTGCAATTTATTATTAACACTAAAACTACAATTAGCTTAAACAATACTAATATTGCAAATTTTTAGTAAAACAATTATTACAATATAATCAATATTTAATTGTATTATCAATTTATTTCCAACGAACACACACATTTCATACAAAATTTGAAAATATTTTATTTTAAGTTTTTGGTATGTCAAACTTGAAAAGCGCCCTAAGTGGAGTTGCAGAGTTACAGACCAGCAAAGCTCTCAAGGGGAAACCATAAAAAAATAATATATTAAATATATTATACTGATTAAGAGTTTCTGTTGAATTGTTTTTTTTTATGAATGTGCGTCGATGTTGTCACCGCAATTTCGCATTAAGAACGCGGAAGTGTATTGACCTCAAGAGACGACGGTGATTTTTTCTGAGATAATATTTTTGCTGAGATTAAGTTCTTGAGAATAATGCGCACATTAATCTAAGAATCCTTATATTACGTCTCGTTAGTAGTAATTGCACTAATTACGTTTTGACGGAAGAATTTAGATTATGTTTCCGAACAGACTCATGTAACAACATGTAACATTCGTTAAATATTTTGTTTCTTATTGTACACACAATTTGTGTATTCAATCAGTTTTGACTATTAAATTCTGTGGTTGTGTTTTTTTTTAATAATGACATATAAAATATGTAAATTGCCAATTTGAAAAAGGTTTGGACTTCGCAAAATGGCTGGCAAACAATGATAAGACCTATTATAGTGTGTTTAACAGAGAGATAAGATCGGGTATTGAAGAGATCCGGTGGCTGGGAAGACGGCTAGAAAGTAGTGTAAACAAATATACAAGAAGAAAATTGACATTTAAGTTGTAGTTAAAAACAAACGAGCGTCTCGTCTATTTACGTCACTAATTTATGTAAAACCAACACCATTTTACAAAAATTTTCGAAAGGTGGTTCGGTGTGTTGAATTTTTGTCAAGTTAGACACCACCGATTTGTATGGAAAATATTTCAAGGTCAAAAATACGCATTTTCGTCGCCAAAAAAGTGAAAAGTGAATGCATATATATATCTGTGACACACTAGTGTGTTGTTCTTGTTAAAATACACCTTATTTCAATACATACAATAATTACAATAATTAGTTAGTAAAAATATATTTTCAATTCTATCAATATGTCAGTGATGATAAACAAATACGGAGCACGTCGTTTCCAAAAAAAATCCAAATAAGAACAGAAAACATTCCCAAAATTTAAAAAAAAATCCATATTTACTATATTATATGATTGGATAGCCCATTTCTTGAGCACCGTTTCGGAATTTATGAGAAAAAACAAAAATATTTTTTTGGAAATTAAATTGGGAAATGTGTATTTAGTAAAACAATTTGGGAACAACAGTCCAACTCAAATATCAACCCTCACTGGTATTAGATTCATCACTTTTTTATCCATCCACAAATTTAATTCCATTTAATTCTGCAAAACCACGTAATACTTGTTCGTCAGACGTCACTGCTTTGACAAACTTAAACACACACGCAAACATGTATACCATTCATTATATACATATAAATTACTCTCACTGTCTCTCACACTCAACGCATGCATTATCGTAATTCTCAGTTTCGTTTAAAATTGTATTGTTATAGACTCTATTCAGAACCTGTGGCACGCGTCCAGTTGTGACTTTAAATTTAAACATAGAGAGATACATTTTTAATAATTAAATCGATATATGTAGGTACAATTTACAAACATCTATATACATATATATGTATATATTTATATATTATATATATTAAAAAATATTGCTTAAGCTCTCTAAACTCAATACCAGTTAAGCTCAACAGAATTAAAAGAGCGCTTAACAATGCGCTCTTAAATTGCTATTCTGAATAAAAAGCATAAACTGTCAAACTAACTCCATACTTAACACTTTCACTTACATTTCATATTAATGTGTGTTTTATAAATTGAAACCTCAAAACATTAACTGTCATCACCCAAAAATAGGTTAGGCTCACATATTGAGCTGCCCTAGAACACTGTAGTAACACTGTAGGCTACGTCATACAAGTATACTAAAATACTTAAAAAAAATATTTAAAATTGCTCTTTTATTAATTCAGTTATGACATTAGAAGAATGCTGTGGTCACACAGGTTAAATACTGATAAAAATTACGCCGTATGGAGCCACGTCATTAAGATATGTATTTCACAAATAATCTCACAAATAGTAACTAATTGTGTTTTAAAATTAATATAAATGTTATTTTTAACCCTATAAACCACAGATATACAGAGATGTGCTCTTGTTTTGACGTTTATTGTAGTCGACCCCAATTTGACGATTCAATAAATAATTATCCGAACAATCGATATTTATTAAAATTCCAAACATAATGCCTTTTTACATATAACTTTATTTTTTTCTTCCTTTCAACATGACATATATTATTTAATTTTTAAAAATATATATATACTATATAATTGTTGGTACGCCAACTCAAAAAGGTTCGCCACCACTGCGTCTATAGTGTTTTCCGTCATACCGTGCCTCTCTTTCGATCTGCTGGCATATAGCATTGAGTGTATTTTCATTTTCACATTTCATTCAATAATCAGCAATTCGCTCGACGCTCATTTAGTTTATTCGTGAATTCAAGCGACATCAGACGTGTTTGCAAACACTTATACGTTCATCATTAATATAAGAATTATCTGAGCGAGCGAATTGTGTTTTTATATACGCGTTTCTTTAATTTTCTAACTTGATTATACGAATACGATATTGTAACGCGCTTCGATAGTGCTAATTTTTCAGACATCATAGTCTGGAATATTTATAGAAAGTGATCCTACAAATAACAATACCACATATAATTCTATAATCAGTTTAAGATAATAGTGACAAGACCAAGGATCGTTTAATTATAGACATGTTCGAAACATGCAATATTCAGATCCGCCATCTTGTGTTTTATAATTTATATCCGTAAAGAGCTAGAAATAATACCATATTAACGTAGTGTAAAAGAGACAAATATAAGTGTATGTGACTCTGTGTATCCGATTGTATATGGTGCGATTAAATGTTTAGTGTACTTGTTGCTTCATCCAGAACTCCGTTACGTACGCATACATATACACATCCAGCATAAGAACATACCAACAACAACAACAGTACCAAAATGTGCGATCGCAAACTAGAGCAAAATATTTCAGTTGTAGATAGAAGCTCACACGGTGCGAGCACCGAAAGATCGACATCAACGGTTCTTAACGAAAAACACATTTTTGAGTCTTGCGGTAACGATTCGGGTTTCTTGTCAGGTCAAAACCTTTCCTGTACTTTCGAGAACGAAGAGGAATTACACCAACGAATTGACCCAGGGCTCACGTCCGTTGATGATAAGCCTACAAATCTAACTGACAACTACCAATCGAAGGACAATATCGATCAGTTTTCAGACACCAGAGCCATTGATATGATTCTAGATAGCGGTGTTATTGATGTTGGCTTAAATGAGTGGTTCTGTGGGATGAGCATTGACAGCAATAATCTAAGTTCAGCTTCACGTGACATTTGCAGCCCTTCCAAAGTTGCTCAGCCTAAGCAAAATTTACCACAACAGGAGATTCCCTTGTGGCAGAAGGCCTATGGTCAAAACGACGAAGGAGACACGTAAGTATTTATTATTATATATTTATTTTAATTGAATTTATTTAATAACGGGGTTTATTGATTTTGTATTGGCTGCCCTGCTAATACAGTACAGTTTAGTATATTATATTTATATTATGTATAATTATATAAAAAAACCTTTACAGGAGACTGCATTTGGCAATCATATGCGAGAATATCCCAGCCATTCATGCCATAATTCGACTGGCCAAGGTACCATCTTTCCTGGACATACAAAACGACGATGGTCAAACTCCACTACATCTAGCTGTACATATTCAGAACCCGTCAATCGTACGACGTCTCGTAATCTCTGGCGCAAAGGTAATTCTAAGCATACCTAACAATATATTATAGTATATTAAATAGTCTATATGTATATTATGACGTGTGGGATATTCCAGTCGTGTGCGGATCTATTGTTTCGACGTGTGTTATCTCGAACATATACAAAAACCAAAAAATACTACTTCATTATATATTAAACCTTTTGTATATATATATATATTTAGTTCATATACTAGCCACAGGTTAATTTCGGTAATTAATCTTCATTGCAAAAACTCTCAAATCAAATAAACTGTGCATAAATGTGTACAGAAAAACCGATGAGTACATCATGGAATTTCTATTTTGTGAGTATATGCTTTTGCTTTTAAATATATATAATCAATAAAAAAAGTATTATTAACGATGACGATATTCTGAGCCAGCACATACGAGCAGACCATTCATGGAAATTTAATATATTCATAGAGCTCAGACAAAGCTCTATAAGAAAAATGACACGATGTGTCCAAATAAGTTTGCAAATGCATGCATAATGTACACTCAACGAAATGCGTCTGTGCATTCGATGAGTTTTGTTCTGGCACGTGCGCTTCCTCCAGGCCAATGCATCTGCCTGAGTTCGTCTATTTTCAGTTTTAGCACAGTGAATTTACGTGCCTAACATGCGATCGTCTAGAGAATCTCAGATTTATGGATACATTTTTGTTTTTTTGGGATGTATATAACTGCTTAAAACTGGTCTGCTAGTCAAGTATGTATTATATTTGATTATGTTATGCAAGTTATACACACATATTCACAAACGAGTTATAAATATAACTGTACAAGATGCTCTAAAAAATGTAGACTTTAATTGATTATCTTATTAATGTCTGGGTTGTCATAAATACACAAGTACAATAAGTATCACCTTTTTAGTATTTACTAAATTAAAATTATTATATTTTTAGCTTTCCTATCGCGACCGCAATGGAAATACTGCCCTTCACTTGGCCTGCCTGCTGAACGACGCTGATTGCGTTCAGGCCCTAACACAACCTATTTGCGACGTTGAATACAATGCGGTCTGGTTCTACACCAAGCGCATCCCTCAGATCAATCAACCATACCACGACTACGAAGTCTGCAACTACGAGGGTGAGTAAAAAATACTTTTTTATTTATAAAAATATGACCAATTAAATTATTTTTCTTCAATCACTTTAAAAATGCTCTTTCTCTTTATCTTATCTGCATCGCATTGAAATGGGTCAAATATGTTGACTACAACTAGTAGTAGACAATAAAACAAAAATGCCTAATATATCGACAATTCTACATAATTGTAATTATTGTAATTAGGCTTGCAAGCTATAGATATCACCTACGAATTTTAAAAATTAATCTTTTTTTCGATGGACTGTTGCTACCTGTTATATATCAACAATATCAACATATTTATATTATTATATGTATAATGTACACATAATATAATATGTGTCTGCGACTAATATCATACGTGACGTCTACTTACTTCGGAAAAACCCAAAAATATACGTACACATACAAATACTAAATACATATATATACACTGTATACATTCACGTACATGTTAGTATATATAATATGTAGATTGTAGATAAATACATATATATAAGAGTTGGAAAGTGTGTGTTAGCTAAAGCGTGTTCAAGAACGATATAATAATAGGTTTATTCACGTTTATTTTAAGGCAAATTAATATACAAATACATAAACAATACACATATTTATGCTGTCATGAAATTTGGATTCGTTCAGGTTATATGTTTTCGACATTTATATTATCAGATTTGTCCAAAACGGCAATATTGAACCTTTGACATATAACAGTCCAACTCGTTAAAGTGACGTCAAAATTAAATTAATTCTTTGAATGTTTCGCAGAGTCTGGCCATCCTCCTATATAGCGGGTTTCTCTGGATTTATTTTCGTTCATGTCTATTTATGTTCGTGCACGCGCAACTGGTGCTCAGAGAATGGCGACTGCGGGCCGAACATAGAAATTGCGATGCCCAAAATAGCCAGGTTTATTCTAAATTAATGCGTGCGTAGCTGCCACCGAGTGCCTCGTGATTCAGCAGCACGAGATTCTCGGTCTAAATTTTCAGAAATGCTTCGAAAAATATTTTTCTAGGAATGTGCTATTTTGTTTGTTTGATTTTTGTATAATATTTTATACTTTATGTGAAATGGTGTATGTTTGAAGGCTCGATCCAAAATATACAAATTACTTTTACATAAATGTGGTATCCACAACTCTGAGAGCACAAAAAGATCAGAAATATCAACGACTTTCCATCGAGCTTTGTGATTACCTGGCCATCTATTTTTTTAAAATCAAATGCGAAAATAGTTTTTTTTTTATATTTATAACTTGTATTTCTTTGACTAAATGTTAAATATCTGCTTTAGTTTTGTCATATAATCTGTGTTGAGGCTGTAACTCATGATTATTCGATTATGGTTGAAAGATCTCAAAATAGTAAGACTTTTAGTTCAATGACCTGTAATTTGAATATTAAGAAGATTTAATCGCTGATAAATTGAAACACTGAATTCACAATAATTAAATAAAACTGATTAATAACTTAATAACTGTAATAAATAACAGCTGCATGTACAAATACATTTTGAAAGTTTTTTCTTTATGCACATGAAAGGCATGCCGTTAAAATTAATTTTACAGCAACACGATAACTCTAAAAACGCACTTCAAAATTTATTTATAAGTGGTTTTTCAACTAGAAGATAAAATGGCAATAATCGTCAATTTATAAGATATTGTTGATTGCAGAATCTACCAAGATAGCCAAATATAATAACTTTCTTTTGATTCCAGCTGAAAAGACTTATAATATAAGTTTGTCTTTAGTTATTATTGAAATATGAAATTTTACCTTTCTGTAAATGGGCTACAACTTTGTGGCAGTTAAATTAGGTTTAATTATAGTTTATATGTTACAGTTTTTTGTATTTGAAATAATAAAATAACTTTGAATTTTGAACACTACTAATACTACTAAGATTTTTTTGTAAAAGATATGTTTTCAATTAATATGTATATTATACGTTAATACTTACTTCAGGTCCTGTATTGCCGCTTCCATTGACCTGTAATTCAAGATATACAAAAAAAATTATTGACTTGTACTTTCCAATTCCGCGAACATCCTTTTCACAGCCACGTCACTTCCTACGAAACTTCAAAATGCATGTTCTGGCAAATTGTACTTATTTTATATCCTGTTCTGAATATTTATTTTAAAATGATTAAGGATGATTCCTAGTCGTTCCAATAAATACTGGTTAAAATAATTTTGATTGGTTTTATAGAGTAGCTCTCGTTTAATCATGGAAATATACCAAATATACTCTATATGTTATATATACTTTTAGTTTATATGATATTTACGATCAGTTGTATTATAGATATAATATAAATATGTTTCTATATCTGCAGTATATCTTTCCTTTAGCGACTGAAGCTTGAATATAAATTGCACATAATAAATATTATAGTTAATACTTATAAGTGTTTGGTATTTGCACATAAATTGGAGACCTTGTTGCGCGTAATATCACACTTCCTTGTAGCGCGTTTCAGCATCAAAATCGAATATATATGTATATTTTTATATGTATGGTTTCATTATTATATATATATTTGGAAATACCCACATGATACACCGACGTGATACTTTGAGTCTGCTTAATTTGTATTGAGGTAAATGATCGCGCAAATGTGCGACACGATTATACAAAGCAAAATGGAAAAGTCCCAAACCACTTTTGGATCTATAATTAAATTGTCTGGTACCATCTTGACCGCTTGCAATCATACCTTTATACATTTCACTATACGTCAAGATTAAGCACGATCGCGCGCGATACTCAGACGATGTGTTGCATTTTTATTTCGGAAGTTGTTTGGCAAATAGTTGCATCTTGCATGGAGTGCATATAATATACCCCTATATACTCATATATATCATATAGTGTGTAGCACGTGCCTTGCGTGATTGAACGGTGAAAGCTGATTTGCGTTTTTTCCTTGATGATCGCACGCTTCTTCGCAACTTCTTTTTTACTTTTTACATAATTTCTGTTCCCACCACCGCACTCTGCAGATATAATATAATATGAGAAAAAAAAACAATATGCACGTGTCAATGTGTGTGCTCGAAGCGCAGTTTGATACCTGCTTCAGTTTCAGTTTATATACTTGGACTTGTGTGGGAATTTCTTGGGTTTTTCAGAGAATGTGCTCTTCATTAGATGTTGAGCTAGTTTTATATTACTTGAGTCAATGTCAGAAGCAGTTGGATATGTTGGTTATATATTTATATAAATATACCATATAATATATATAAAAACTGAATTTACATTTTCTAATAAAATACAAAATTTTTAAAATAGATTTAAAGGAGATTTTCATACAAAATAACATTGCTGTTACTCTTTAGTTTACACTAAAAATGTACATTTGATAAGTGGTGCGGCTTTTCTATTGTATTTCAACTTTTTTTTTAATTATATCTCGTTCTAGAAAAGTCCGACTTGGTCGTTCTTGGTACCAAATAGATGAAACAAAATGTGGATTTTTGAATTTTAAACCACTGATACTGATAAAAATATGACCATTTTAATTCGATTAACAATTATTTTCTTCATGAACGTAAAAAGTAAGACCAACCAAAAATTGAGCTAAAATGTCAAAGTTACCAAATGATATATTAATTTATATTTAGCTTATTTTTTGTATCTCAAATTAATAGAATACATGCTAGAAATAGATATGGCAATTGCTTTGTCTTTTTTATCTTTTTTCCATTTTTTACTAAATTGCCCATCGAACTGACAATTTAAATTTTAAATTTGTATTTTTTTTTGAACCACTGCAATAACAAAAAATAACCAAACCGGATATTTGAAGCTCGAGGTATAATTTTTATAGTGCAAAAGACAAAAAAAAATGTATCTATCTAAAATATGTGTACATACAAAAATAACCTTGATTTACAAATTCCGCGTGAGAAAACACATATGTTACAACCTTTCATCAAATGTACACTAAAATATTATTATGTTACCAACAAAACGAGTTTTATCTGCTTGTCAAAGAACAAATATTTTAAAAGTTACTAAAAAAATTATTAACTCAAAGTTTGTTACATTTTTTACAGTTTAGTACGTAGAAATCACACACTATAACAGAGTATATAATATTAATTATCACATAACATAATATATCTTTGTTAATATACATATGTAAATGTATATTTAATTATATATTATATACAAAATAGATTTTATAGTATCTACTGACTAATATTTGCATAAACGTAATATAATATTCCATCCCATATATTTACATATAGTTCACCGATAAGTAGAATATGTTCTTTAATTCTTGGTATTTGCTACACATTTCCGAAAATTTGTATATTGTGTGTGTGTGAGCTAATCGTAATATTTCTCCTTGAAATGGTGCGGCGTAACTCACAAATTCATTGCTGGGTAATATATTGTTTATATATAGAATAAATTCAAAATTATATTCGTTTTTAGTTTTACACTGCAGCGAGTACAATTGATTGGAACGTCAAAAAGATTATTTAAATTGATTTTTATATTTTTATAGAATTCCTCATTTTTGTAAAAGCGCATAATTTTTAGTAATATCTCTCTAAATTCATAGGCCATATATTGTACAATATAAAATATATAATAATGAGATCTATGAGATCTATTCATTTAAAGAGACACATTGTTAAACATATTGAAATCGAAAGTTTTTATTTGAATTATATGCACATATGTAATCTGTAGCTAATAGTTCGTATTGAAAATTCCAAAGGTTCTCGTATTTTTTGTTGATCAAAAAATATAGTAGGTATCTTTTTATACTTTTAAAGCAATAATAATTAATTTGTTAAATTGATATTGCTTTAAGATACATGCGTCATCTTAAGTTTATCGATAAATAGCTACAGTAATTGCAATATGGCATCTGCATCATTGGTTTTTCCAGAATAATGCGAAGACAAACAATATTGAGCACGCACGTGTGCATAATGATAACAAAATAATTGTAATTTTAATATATGTACACGTTATTGCACAATGACTGAACACATTTCTAATATATCTTTATTGTTTTCCAGGTGACCGACCAATTCACATTGCCGCCAAGAACGAATGCAAGATAATTCTGGCTCAGCTTTACCGTTTAGGAGCTGATATTAATGCACCTGTAAGTATTGCACTTGTTTAGCCATACGTATATCTCTATAATATCGTTACTAAAAACAAAAGCATTTCTAAATATTCCAATATCATTTAATTTTCAGGGTGGCCAATGTGGGTTAACTCCTTTGCAATCCATTGTGCTGCACGACAATGAAGATATCCTTCTGTTTCTTTTGAACGAGTGTAAGGAGAAACTTAATCTAGAGTCATTGAGTTATGGTAGACTTACTGCCTATCAGCTGGCCAAAATTAATCGCAGACAAACAATGATGGACAGACTAGCCGAATATAATGCCCACGTGCCAGACGAAAGTGAAGATGAAAGTGACCTCGAGTGTGGCTGTGACCGTATGGACAGTTCCGATAGTGAAGAAGACGACTAAAGAGCAACATATTAATAAAAATACTATAGGACAAATCTAGATTCACATTATAATATCACACAGAACTTAGTCATGACATAATCCCTGCAAATATTTCTATGAATTACATAGAAATATTTGTAGAAAATAAAACCACTCACATAACCACATTTGCAAATGCGTAGTACAATAAGGTAAATAGAAAATATCACAGCAGTAAAACACTATAATTTCAACCATCAATAATGAATAATTACGAATCTAAAAAAAATTAATATCTTTACCGTTTGTTGTTGTGGCGTATATTTTATGTAAAAACACTAATTCACCTGAAATATAAAACTACACATTTACATGAAACTTTGCTAGTTTAATATCTAGAACCAATATATATCTATGTTTTAGTAGAATAGATTGGTTTTTTTTTTGAAACAATCAAAATTTACTTCTTATTTACAGATAAAAAGTGTATATATAGAATAAATATAGAAACAATAATTCTTTGGTTATTATTATAAAATAACTGTTATAAATTATACATTTAAAGTGTGTTGTGACAAATAAACATACTGTACTGCCAAAAAAAGTCAAATAAACTTTATATAGATTTTAGGGTAACATTGTTTGATGTATATACCTCACACGTAACTATACTTATAAATAACTAGATGCTACTTTGATAAAAATAAAGGTTAATTTCAATTTACTAATTTGTTATAAATAAAGATATACCGTAAATATTACGTGTATAATAAAAAGAGTAGTAAACTATTTTTTGTGTGAATTCCTGTATAATATATAATTATATATGTAAAATAAAAACAATCTTTATTGTAAAAGTTAATTTAATAATAATATGTGTAAATAAATAGTAGATTGTAAAATATTGTTTGTATTATTTTTTTATATTAATAGTTAACAATTTAAGCACTATATAACGAAACGATTATCAAATATTTGGTATTTTTAATTTAAACAAGTCTGGAAATTAGAGACTAATAACTATCTCATACTACCTGCCGTCTTCTATATATAGTACACGTGTAAATAAATAACTGAAACAATACAAATTGTTTTTGCGGCCAAAAAGTATAGTATTGGGACACCCTGACTATGTATGGGATGAAGTTGATAACATCTTTTGTTTCCGGTTTTATAAGAACATGTTTAAACATACATTGCGGTCAAATATATGTATTATATATGTGTATTACACAGTAGGAATTCTCAGATCTATACTATTGAATATGAATATGTATTTCAGTGCGACATCAAAACATAACAACACAATATACATATATATTTTACGCCGGGTCTCTCGTTCTCTCGAGAATTCTCTAGATATCTTGCTTAAAAACACAACTCTCAACATTGACACTCATCGTGCTACACACGAACATAGCTCAGAACACCAAGCTTTCTTGATTATAATAAACTCATAGAATCGAACCTGTGAACTTGTGAATACACATCAGGAAGAGTAGAAACATTGCGCGAAAGAATAGGCTCTATACAATTCGTGTGTATGCGATTTTTGCTGTGTGTTTTGTCAAATTTATGTAAACAAGATAATTTAAGCCTCACATTTTTTTTATTTTGCTAATAATTAAAGATTTTC
This sequence comes from Bolitophila hybrida, assembly GCA_027564075.1. NCBI lineage: Eukaryota > Metazoa > Arthropoda > Insecta > Diptera > Mycetophilidae > Bolitophila > Bolitophila hybrida. Next base: position 2,105 of record JANSTU010011835.1, on the reverse strand, counting down.
TTAAGTTAAATAAAAAAATACTATGGTTGTGTACGATATTGCAAAGGCAAAGTCGAAAATTCAGATGGAAAACCCGTTAAACATTATTGTAGGCTGGGTACATTCTGCGAACGATCGCCGTCACGACGGATCAAGCAAACTTTGTCGTTCGTTTCCACGGACTTCTGTTGTTCCTATGTATACTGAAGGAAGGTTATCGGCCACCGTGAATGCATAAACTTGTATAAATCTATATTAATCCAGCGTTTACTGTTAGTTTGGCTATAAGATCTCGCGGCTCTTAGCTTCGATATTGCAAGTTTCTCAAAAAAGACGTGTATGTTTATCTTTACTGAGCGCGCTCGTCCGAATTTCAAAATCCCATAATTTTGTATTATGGGATTTTGAAATTCGGGATTTTTTCTAATGTGGTTTTTTAAACCTGGGATATAAGATATATATGCTGAACATAACCTACGTGACGTACGAACATATTTATAGAGTCGATAATGTTCCATTTTTAAATTTCGAATTTGTATTGAGTATGCCTTAATGTTCGTACTTTGACGTCGCACACTGGCCCTATGTCCCACAAGGGATTACAGGATCCAATTAGATGATGCCTTAAATAAAATGATAAATTCAACCGTCGATAAAATATATACTATTATCTAAGCAGTGCCTTTTGTTAACATATATTGATTTTTTATTTAATAAATACTGATATATACTAAGAACTTCTGGTTACATTTTTAATAACACCTAAAACAGATATTTTTTAAATAATTCTAAATCATATATTGTATAATTTACCTTTATATTATATATTTTCAGACTTATTAGTACTTCTAGTAATTTAATGTCAATATCAATTAATTGATTGAAACAGGAAAAATATTATACAAAATTTCAAAAATATACAAATAATTTAATTTTTAATTTTTAGTCATTTTGCAGCAAACAAAAACAAACCAATACCAATACTTCGAATTGATATAAAAAAAATCCGGTAATACACATTATTTGTAAATTATATCGAAATATGCATTATAATATGTGTATTATTTAAAATTTAAGCAGATTTCAAAGGAATACTCGCCTTATACACGAATTCTAGTTTTAGTTTTTAGGTTAGGTGTTAAATTATTTTAAGGACAAAATATAAATTACTACTATTTAAACGTCTCCTTTACAAAATCACTATATTTATAATAATAAAATTAAGTTCTGTACGAAATGCGTATACAAAACTTGTTAAATTTAAAGAAATATTTTTTTACAAAAAAATGATTTGTATGAAACATGACAAATATATACATTTAACAAAAAATATATATTTCTATATCAGTTTAAAAAAATTAATTGTGTATTTTGTAATACCCAACCCCACCTAATACGCCATTACACACCAAATAATTTGCAAAAATTTATTTTTTTGCGTGTTCTGTCATTGTAGTACTAGATATGTGATGTAGACACTTTTGTGAAGGCGTTTTTGGTTGTTTGTTTAACATTCTGCATCAAAGTAAAAAAAATCGATATTTTAGATACGACGTTAATAGAATCACATTCACTTTTGATAAACATATATAACTTGATCGAGCTCAAAGTTATAACAACAGTCCTGCAGGTGAGATACGAGAAACATGAGACAAAACATTGTTCTTAAACATCTACCAGAAAAAACTTTCGTATTTGTAGAAAAAATATTCAATGCTTGAATATACTGTCTTGAACAAACAAAATTCCGAGGAAACATTCCAATCGATACTTCCGAAAACGTGTAGAACATAAAAGTTTTATGAAGCAACACGACTCCACCACCAAGCAGGTTCTACGTTTTTCCAAAACTATAACCACCGCAATAACATACCGTAATTCTGTACTTGTTCTTTTTAATAATATCTAACATTTTGCGACAATTAATAATAATAAAAAAATGAAGTGATCTTCTACTTGTTGTAAATCATTCATTGTTCATACCGGCAAAATATTTTGTATTGAATAAATATTTATATATATATATATATATACATATATACAGGGTGTTTTTTTTAGAGGTTAGGTTTTCAAGACGGCACTACTTTTTTCGTAGATGGTCTTTTTACAGCTTTCACTTGATTTAT
>JANSTU010011824.1:0-15342 GCA_027564075.1 Bolitophila hybrida | reverse complement strand
GTTTCTGTGTATATATATATATATATATATATATATATATATATTAGCCTTTTTTGGGACTGGTGTAACGAAAATGACGAGTCAATATTTCTTACTGGCTTATAGGCGTTCCGACTGAACATTAATATCATTTGTCCACAGTCAATGTGTATTGTGAAATAATAGACTAAACTAAAATCTAAAAGGCTATTCACTTAATCTGCTATCAAAAAGGAGGAAAACCAGCAAAATCAAATATACTGATATTTAACATGCATTATAAAATCTTTAATGGTGGTGGCCTTAACTATATGTACTTACAGACTTAATTACTTACATTATATATAAAACGAAAGCCTGCGAAATGATAACCAAACGAACAATATTCATAACTGGGATCTAAAGCGGCACAGGATTACTCACAATTTAAAATTTCATCCTATTGCCACAAGAGAAACTGTGGAAAGTTTCATAGACACAGAGATTTTTTTCCAGTGAATATACATTTTTACTGAACAAGGTGCTAATGCACTAAAAATTATAACTAACTAAACTTAAAACTGAAAGGTTACCAAACCATTTGCTTTTTAGTTTTGCTAAGTTTGAATTGAATTTGAACTGTTTTTTTCGTGATGTTTGTTTTGGTAAGTAACAATTGACAATCTCTTTTAATGAATACACATTAACATTAATAAGTGTGTACAGAGTACACAAAATCTACATTAAAATTGAAATTTGGTAATATATTTAATAAAATGTATCATTTGGATCATAATGTAATATATCATCGTGTCTGTGTTCCAAAATGTATTCAAAAAGTACGATGAGCACAACACTGCTTCCACTACGAAGCTTTATACTATATTTCAGGTATATTTCAGGACTGCTATTCCGATTGGAAACTTTAACAGGTAATATGGTCGGCAAATCGACTAAACTATTCAAAAGTAGAAAAACTAGAGTGGAAAAAAGAATCACAGTTCGACATTCAAAATCGCATTCACATTTCACATTCCAAACCCATTTCCCATTTATTTATCATATATCATATATAAGTTGTTTTTATTATAAATTTTGAGTTTGACATTGACAGTTGTTGTTCAGACATTTAAAATAAAAACAAAATTCTAGATATAAGAACAGTAATATTAGAGTTATTAAAAATCATGTTGAATCCTGATCAAGATTTAAGTGCGAAAGTCAAGAAAAGTAAGTCATATACTTCCCCACATTTGTAAAATTTTACATAAAATGTTTGCGTATATGTTTTATAGCAACTGAAAAAATATCCGAAAACATGCATATTGTTGCAAACGAGCCATCGCTTGCATTCTACCGTATCCAGGAGCATGTGCGCAAAGTTCTGCCTTTAATTGTTGATCGCAAGGCAGAAGTACTGAATTTGCAGCAGGAGCTTCAAGGACATTGTTATGACATGGAATATGCTGTTGGGTATGTTATTGGAAATGCTATCAAGTCAGTGCAAGAAATAAAATTATCAATCTGTTTTTTCCACAGAGCTGTAAAGTCAGTAGAAAGTTCCAATGAAACGTTTGGCAACATTGAAGAACTACTCAAAAACGCTATATTCTTAAAACAGCAACTGAAATTCGAGGAGAATCGACGAGGACGTCGTGAAAATAGTCAAAATTCGGTTTACAAGCGACTGTCCGCACATATTACACTAGACCTACCGGATTTGCCAGATTTGTCGGGTGTTGTTCGTGAGACAACAAATCGCGTAGAGCACATGATGTCCCAGGCTAGACACTCGACTGGCTATACTGGTAACGAGCATATGCAGCGTTCCTACACAACACTACACTAAAGTAGCAAGCACATCTTTGACATGTAGTTAGTGTATTTACTGTGATTGTTTTTTTTTATTTTAAAGTAAAATTAATCTAAAGCATAATAAGTAACTAGAGTGTATATAATTATTTGGTCAGTTTATCGTATCATCTGGAACTCTTGAAATCGACGATTTTTTCGAGCTATCTCCCGACTCCTTGCCTTTGTTATATATAGACCAGCTAGTAGTAGACATGTTAGCACCAAACAGCTCATTCCGATTGCAATGAAAAAGCCCGGTCCTTCGGTCAGCTTAAATTCGACCCCTTCATCGTTATGTCCACCGAATCCAGATACATATGTCTGATGATTTTATAGAAAATATTTAAAAAATACGCACATTAAAAATATATTTATTTACCTCTGAAGAGGCCATTCTAAGGGCTGAGCTCGGACTACAAAATGCCGCTTTTTTGTTATAATACTTAATAAATCGGCGTCCTGCAAATGCTTCCGGACGAGTACACCTAGAAAGAACGAGTAATTTATTATTACTGAGAATGGAATGAAAAAGAGCGTTTAGGGTATACCGAAGATCGGATAACATATGCTGATGCTCGTTGCGCATGTACAATTGATGTACAATTATGTCCAACATCCATTGCGCCGAACAATTACATGTGAACGGATTGCCCTGCAGGTTGACACCATCTGCTATAGGTACTGTCCAGTCCAAAATGTTTGCTGACAGTGCTGTGAGTTTATTGTAACTCAGGTCAAGCTGTAAATGTTGTGATTTACTTTTAAATTGTAATTAATAGTTTCTATATTTTATAAGTATTACGCCACATAAATCTAGATATTTAAGTGAATTTTCATGAATGCTTTCCAGATTCGGGCTGTGTGATATTGATAGTATCATGCAGTCCTCTGTTTTTTCTGAAATATTATTTTATATTTAACTTGCAGAACACTTTGAATAATATTAATTACTTGGTTCGATGTTGCGAAGAGCATTCTCGCCTATGGTCCGCAGTAATGGCATGTATTTTAATGAAATACTATGTACGGACAATGGATCCGGGAACTCTAAAATCTCAATTGGATTATGGTCCATAACGAGATATTCCAGCTGTGGCATACGTACTCCCATTAATGGTGGAACTTCGGAAAATTGATTGTACGAAATGTCCAGTGTCTTGAGAGCTGGCAAATCAATGCTCGGCAGTGATTCTAGTTGATTGTGGGATACGATTAAAGATACTAATTGCTGTGGAGACTGTTTAACGTTAAAGAGTTCAACGAGTAGATTGTGCTGTACATCAATGTGTGTTATGTTTATGGGAAGCTTTCGAATAGGCCATGTCTGCAGGCGATTGTTTGACAACATGATCGTTTCTAATCCATCGGGTAGCGTTAGTGTTAGATCTTCGAGTTTGTTATGCTCTAAGTTTAGCTCATGCAGTACGTCAAGTTGAAGAAATGACTCACGTTCGATGTTTGTAATTGAATTGTTGGCCATGTTTAATGTGATTCTAAATATGATTTGAAATTAGATTTAAGAATTTGATGGTCGTGACTTAGACTTACAGGCTTGTAAAGTGTTCAAATGAGGTACTAGCAATCATAGTGAATTTGTTATTGGCCAAATTTAGATGACGGAGAGTTGGCTGTTCGATGCTCTGGACGACGAATATGTTGTTTCCTTCAAGGTTAAGATATTCTACGCGGCGTATTGAGCTTAAAAGCTGAAAAAAAATTATGAAATATGTAAGTACTTTTTTCTGTATATGCAATTGCATTCTTTCACACAAATGCACACGCACACTTGTACATACCTCAATCGATAAAGAAGTCAGTTTATTGTAGCTTAGGTCAAGGCTAATCAGCTTTCGAAGATGCGATAAATCGTGACGGTCGATTTCCGTTAAAAGATTGCGTGACAAGTTCAATTCTCGAAGGCCCAATGTTGATTTAAATGTATCTGGAACAATTGAAATTAAATCAAAGTTATTTAAATATATACTCATTGTGTGTATACTCTCTCAGTAATGCTTTACAAACCTTTAGGTAGACTACGAATTGAATTGTTTGCAATCGATATGACTTCAACATGCCGTATGTACTGGAATGGGTCATTGGCTATAGCGTCAATGAGATTATTGTCCAGATTGAGTAGTTTTATCGATGAAATTTGAACTCTGCAAATGAAAAATGATGAATTTACATTTTTTTTATTATTTGTAACTCACTTCTGTAAATAAGTCCATTTCAATCCCTGGAAGTAAGCCTCGTGAGACACATTCCCTGATGGCCACTCAATTTCTTGTAGTCGTAATGTTAAATTGTTCTTAGTCGTTTCTATGCACTTTATGATTAGTCCTTCTTCTGATTTGGTTGTGCATATGCACAAATCACAGACGTCCGCTGAGATTGGATGCAAATTGCCCAAAGCCAAAATATTGATCAGCACCACGGACCAGTACTCTTTTCGCTTGTACTGATTCATTGTTTTTTAATTGTTCCGAGTATGTTCACCAAACCAATACTCAAAGCAAACTGAATACTGAACAACGAACCGAGTTTAATTCTTATCACTGGAATGAACCTACTACACTGCTGATAACAATTCGGCCGAACATCGCAGAGATAGCACACAGTATTTGTATCGCAATTTACCTGAATGTAGCAATTGTTTGGCTATTGTATATACTATATATATATAATATATGTGCAATGTGTATATAGGTACATATATATTCGTATAGACGAATGTCCGTATCGCGTGCGCGCTGCCTGTGTGTGCGTGTTTATTTAGTGATTCACATAAGATAATGATAAGCATATTGCGATTGGATTGCAGACCGATATACACAAGCACGCAAGGGGTGAAATATGGTAGACACAAATAAATCTATGTGTATACATATATACCTAATATTATATATGGGCTGTAGGCAATTAAAATAAACTTTTTTTTTATATTATACATATAAAATATAAATGAATGTGTTACATTTTAAACTTAACCCAAGATATATTATAATTCTTTTTTGTATTCTCCTGAAATTTGTTCGGCAATAATTAGTTTCTGCACCTCAGTTACACCTCCGTAAATTTGTGTTATTCTTGCGTCACGATAGTGTCGTTCGGCTGCCATGTCCGAAACATAACCCATACCGCCCAGCACTTGTACACATCTATGTGCATTCGAAGTGGCACATTGACTGGCCGCAAACTTAGCCATTGAGCTTATTTTTCGAAAATCTCGACCCGCATCTTTGTAAGCTGCTGCTTTCCATGTCAACAGACGAGCTGCTTCTAAGTCTGTGGCCATTTTAGCGATTTTTGACTAAAATTGTTTAAGATTTCTATTTAGTATTTAAGTCTCTAGTATTTTGATTTGTTCATACTTTGATCAATTGCATATCAAACAGTTGTTTGCCAAACAGATTTCTTGTATGCGCATACGATACGGCTAATTCCAGAGATGCTTGTGCGATTCCAAGAGCTTGGGATGCTACACCAATACGCGCTAACTGTAGCTGAGCCATAGCAATAACAAAACCTTCACCAATTCCACCGATTATGTTATCTCTGTGCACGCGAACGTCTTGCAGTACAACGTCACATGTTGATGACGCTCGAATTCCCATTTTTTGTTCCTTTGGACCAAGCGTAAGACCATCAGCATTAAATGGCACCAGAAATGCTATGTTAAAAGAACTCAATTATCAAAGAACATGACTATTTTATATTTTTTTTATATACCAGTTATTCCCTTGTGCTTCAAGTGTTTGTCGACCGTTGCGAAGACTACACCCGCTTGAGCTTCGTAACCAGACGTTACCCAGCCTTTCCTACCGGATAACCAAAAGTACTCTCCATCTGATACAGCTTTTGTGGTCATACTAGCCACATCAGATCCAGCATCTGATAGATTTCTATATAAAATCACATAAAAACATTTTAAAGATTCCTCTTACCATGTTCACTAAGCGCAAACGCCCCGATTACACCGCCTGTGTACGGACGCAAGAACTCTTCCTTTTGTTGAGCAGTACCTTTACTCTGCAACAGTTCTGCATATAAACAATTGTGAATGGACATAATTATTCCAGTACTAGCACAGCCACGCGACAGTTCCTCAACAGCAATGCACGTAGACAGCATATCAAGACCTGCTCCACCATACTCTGGGTCTACATTCACCCCCATCAGACCAATCTTGCCTAACTCATCTATCTGTTTGGCTGGAAATCTGAGCTAGTTTAGATATTTACCCATTTCAAGTCTATTTGTGATTTTTTAATACCTTTCTGATTTGTCCAAATCACTTGCGATTGGCTTTAGTTCAGCGTTGGCAAATTTGCGACATTTTTCCTGTATTGCAGTGTGCTTATCGTCAAGTTCGAAGAAACTGCTAAAACCTCGTGATAATTTTAGATAAACTGAAAATCAGATTTTAAACAGCGAATCAACAAGTAGTACTTTGGTACTAAATAATGTTATAAATTATATACTTACTCTGTCTGGACAATGTCCATCGCATTGGAACAACTGCAGCTGACATTCTAGGCAAGATTATAGAAAAACACGTTATAAACCACAAGTTCAAAGTGTCATTGCAAGATTTTAATTTAATGGATTTTGTATGCAAATCTCATTTATTATGTCTATCATGTGGTGTGCTTTTGATAATAACAAAATGTAAATAAGAGAAGGTAAAGGTGTCAACTGTCAAAGACTGACATCAAACACACCAAACTGACATCAAAATCAAAGTTATAAATTGCGAATTTGATAATGATTTTATTTGTAGCATTGCAACAAACATATGGTGATAAATGATTTTATTTAAAAAGGTGTGTTTCACGGATACATGGTTTTATGACGTTTGAGTGAGAGCAAGCTTTGAAATTGAAAGTGCGACCGTGATGTCAATTTAAATAATTTGAATGTTTTAATCAATCTCAAAGCTACGGTCGGTTGTGCAGGGTCGCATACGAAAAACGCGCAAAAAATATATTATTTGGATTTTTTAAATATTTTGATGTGACAACCATAGCCATAGGCGACGAGTGGGTTAACGCATTGGCCTGGCTTATGGGTGGTTCAATCCCAGCAGGCAGACCGAAGTGTTTTTCGAATGTAGCACTTTAAATCAGTAGGTTCCTCTTGCTATTAATAGCCTATTTCTGAAATAGTTTATTGGTTTAAAATAACGGAACGATAATTTCATCAAGTAACATATACACACGCACCCTGTATAGAACAATAAGTGCCATCATAGTTGATGATTCACGAATCCGAATATTAATAGCAGATCTCGGTGCATAGAGATATCTCAAAAATATGCACGTCAGGGCAAATTAAGACTCCTAACAAATATGAGTAGCACATCACAAACAGCAAATTAGTATGACCTAACCACTCGTGTGAACCTGTGAACAAATATGATCCAATGAGATGAGATGTGACAATAAGAATAAAACAACTATGTATAATAAAATAAAAGTTCAAATAATAAATAACTAACTAAATAAATAACTAACTAAACTAACTCTTTATGGGATATACATTGCGTTAAAATTTAGTTTAATTTTGGGAGTAGTAAAAGGGGTTAAAGAGTTTTTGGTATCAAATTAAATGTTGTCTAATATCAATTATAAAAAATAGTAACAAAATAGTTGTAGGTTACATTTAATAATGGATAGGGAAAGAGATACAAATTTATTATAGTAAAATAATAGGGCGCATATACGAAAAAAATTGGGATCCGCCATCCATTCATTCTCAAATGTTGAATGGTGGTCACAACAAGGTATACTAGCCAACCTTCTGTATTGTCCTTAAGTCAAATTTAAAAAGCAGTACATAATGGGTACATAAATGGTGGTAACATTTTTCTTTAGACCTACTTTTTGGTCTGAAAACCATTTAATTTTTATTATAAAATATATATTTGAAAATGTATTATTAAATATAATATTTTGTGTCAAAGTTGTAATAATATTAAACAAATTAGTTTTAGCTGCTAAATTGTAAAAATTCAAAACTATTTAGCAAAATAATAATACATCTAATTAGAAAAGAATGCTAATTAGCAGATTGAAATGCTAACAAGTATTTACAATGACTAAATGGTTAGTCATTAGACGGTAAGATACGACATTACCTTAACACATGTATGTAGTATATATAACTAACTAACTATGTTTATATAAAATCTAAACAAATTAAAAAAAAAACTAAAATATTTTTTTATGATATAAAGATAAGTTTCATTCACGATGAAACTTTGAATGGTCCAAATCCTCACACCTGTTGAATGGAATGGTTCAAATCCAAGCTAATATTGAATGGGCATTGTTGTACGTTGCTGTTATTCAGGTGTACGATAGTAATGGATATATATTTATAAATTCGAGGCGTGCCTTGCACTGTCAGACTTTTTTTTATAAATATAAATGTAAACACCTCAAACATTATCTTAAAAAAGTGTAATCTTTCTTAGCTCTCAAAAACAATCTTATATTGCATGATCTAAACTCTAAGCGTACGCGTACTCGTTTAATTAAATATTGATATTACTTTTTGATAAGACTCGACTCGACGAGAGTGTACACTTTTGCCTTATAACAATATTATGCAGTATTAGAGAGTTGCAAACATCTGAAATATAGTGCAAGAATATAATATGTCTCTAAAGTTTAGTGCCAATTTGAACTTTTTGTTCACAGAAAATGGTTCGCATATTCTGGAACGTTTTCGCCTGGCCAGATCGGCTGGTTTTCACGGTGTAGAAGGACCATGTCCAACAGGTGACGGTGTGACCGTTGAGAGTGTAGCAAAGGTACAACAAGAGACTCAGGTCGATGTGGTATTGTTGAACATTTTGTTGGGTAAGCTATATCAATCTAGTGATTGTAATATAACCGAACATTTCTTTGGCCTTAGGTTCCAAAGCTGAGGACCAATTCGGTTGTGCATCAATGCCCAACAAGGTTACCGATTTCCAAAAGCATTTATCGAGTACCATTCAGTTTGCAAAGGCATTGAACTGCAAAAAGTAACCAAACCAAATAAAATTAATCTCATTAAATATGATTTAATTTATTTATTAGAATCCACTTAATGGCTGGTAAACTCCCTACACAATCGACCATACATAACGACAATGTCTATCTGGAAAATATGAAACACGCCGCCCAGGTTCTGGGAAACGAGAACATGATTGGTGTTATCGAGCCCATTTGTCCAGAAGCTGTACCAGGTTATTATTTGTCAAGCTATGAAAGAGGTGCTTTTTGTTTTACAATAAAATAAAAGTGAAATTAAATAAAAAATACTTTACAGCTATTGAAGTGATTCAGGCAGTAAACAGTCCACATATCAAGCTAATGCTGGATATATTTCATTTGCAACACCTTCGAGGCAACATAACACGTACGATTGAGGCATTTTTACCGTATATTGGACACGTTCAGATCGCACAGGTGCCCAATAGGAATGAACCAAACACAGAGGGAGAAATTAATTTTGGCTATGTATTCAAGAAACTTGAAGAAGCTGGCTATACCGATTGGATCGGATGTGAGTATAAACCGATATCGGGATCAACGCAAGGATTGAACTGGATCAAGGAATATGGATACAAATTGTGATAACATCATTTAATGTGTATTGTAAGAAAAGCGAGCTTTGAAGCCGAAATGTTATTCTGTTTAGATATAATCAATATAGAAATGCAGAATATAGTAGAACTTTTGCCATAATTTTGCCTTGAGATGAATGTGTTTATTTCGTAGAAGATTCCTGCTGCTCGAAACGTGGGTATTTTGCTTCAACTTCGCTCCATGATCGTTTTGCGTAGGAGAGGTCTCGGACGACGTCACTGATTTCGCTTAGCTAAAACATACAAAAAATGTTAAAACTATGTTATACAAATCAAGTATTTATCTAGATCCTACTGGAATTCTCAGTTGAGCCATGGAATCACGTTCACGAAGCGTTACACTGTTGGGTTCCTTCAGTGTGTCAAAATCAATGGTAATACCGTATGGAATGGCAATTTCATCGGTACGGGCATAACGACGACCGATAGATCCACTGGAATCATCAACCTTGTGAGAGACATCGTTTCTGGTCAATGATGAAGCTATTCAGTAAACGATAACATTAGAATAGTTACTTTTCGTTATTCTACGTATATTCTTACAAATCTGCTTGATGTAAGGAACAAAATCAACGTTGTTACTAAGAGGTAACACGGAGCACTTAATTGGTGCAACAATTGGTGGTAGAGAGAAATAGCACCGCTGGTCGTCTCCGTCACGCATCTTGAAGCTATGCTCCAGCAAAGCGTACATAATTCGACCAATTCCGAAAGACGGTTCAATAACGCTTGGCGTAATCTCTTCGACGTGAACGGTTTTAGAGTAGGTCTTTACGGACACCAGATTTTTGTTAAGTACAATCGTAGATTTTTCTGTCGTAAGTGAGTAATCCCTAAGAAACATCCAGTTAGATACACGAATATAATCGTTTATATTTGGTTGGTATCTTACTCATTCTTCTCGCAGGCAGCATTTAAATCTTGCAAATTGGTAATGCTTAATTTAGACAATAGTTCGGTTACGTTCTTTGCTTCGGCCTTGAAAGCTTTGCCAATAGCTGCCTTGTTCGGAACTGCTTCAGTAATCTAATACAAAATAATACAAACATAAATATAAGAAGTTTGAAAAAATATAATATAATATTACCTCAATGGTTTTTGGAGCGGGAAGCTTCTTTTCAGCAGCCAACTTAACACCGGTTGCATTCGTGTGCTGAGTCAAATCATAAGCAGATCGATCGGCACAACCGACACATTCAACCCATCCCTAGAAGAAAATATTTAATTTTTGACTGCACATTATTTGTAGAAGAATTTAATTCTCACATAGCTGGTCAGGATTTCAGCATCCCAGCAGTCGCAGGCGTAGTGGGCCATTTCATTGTTCATGTGCTGTCTAAAGCGCAAACGATCTGGCAGAATACCGATTTTCAGCAGAAACTGTTGAATGCGAGCCATGAAATATCCCAACGTCTCATTTGCTACCAGTGACTAATTAAAAAAACTAATATAAATAATGTGCTCAATTTGATAGTCAAACGCTTACGCTTTCGACTGCAGCCCCAATGGTTGTTTCGGAAGCACTCTTGCCGTCCATTTGATTACACGCCGAGTACAACACCATTTTTACGTCACGGATATCTACGAATTTCGGATGGTCCTTCTCGGTAGGATCACAGAAGTGTTCGATTTCAGCCATAGTGAACTCACGCACACGCAGCAATCCAGAACGGGGTGAAATCTCATTTCTGAAGGCGTTTCCTGTAGATTAAGCTTATTATTTTATTTTTTAACAGATATTTCAAACAAATATTTACCGATTTGGGCAGCAGCAAATGGCAATTTTCCTTGGTTAAATTCCAGCAATCGCTTGAAGTTTACAAAAATGCCTTGAGCTGTTTCTGGCCGCAGGAATCTGTCACATTATAGTTTTATTACAAATTCTTTTGAATTATCACCGTATAAATACCCTTTAATATGACCGGTAGGTCCAATCTGTGTACCAAACATAAGATTGAATTCCATTGGATCAGAAAGTTCATTGCCCGTAATCGGACTCTTCATTGCATATTTTCGTAAAATAACGGCCATTTCATCCTTTGTCATACCGTCTAATTTGATACAGATATCTTCAACCTCGGCTTTGAGTTCGGTTTGCTTGGGATTCTGTTGGACATGCTTCTCCAAACTAGTTTTAATCAAATGATCCAATCGGAAACATTCACCGGTCTTAAGATCCTTAACCATGAAATCAGCAAATCGATCAACGTGACCGGAAGCTTTTAATACAGGCTCTGGTGTTAGAATAGAGCAATCAACCTCCAGCATTTGTTCTTCAAGAACAAAGAACTGACGCCAAGCGTTTAACATGTTCGACTTGAGCGCACATCCCATTGGTCCAAAATCGTACTGTCCTGTAATGCCACCGTAGATTGCAAAACTTTGGTCGTAGAAGAAACGTCGCTTGAGTAGGTCTTCCATTTTTGATCGATCAAAAGTGGCGGCCTTCAAGAAAAATATAAAGTATAAATATAATGCTAACAAATTTCGGAGAAAGTAAATCTTACCGCTGGTGCCAGGTCCAATTCTTTGTCTTCAAGCACCTTTTTGCGGGTCTTGAGCTCAGCAACAGCTCGTTTCACATCTAATTCGGCAGCTCCTTCGGATTTTAGTTTTCTAACTAAGTCACCCTAGATATTGCATCATAAAGAGAGCGATTAAATTACACACATCAATATAGATATAAAAAAATGCAACTGACCTGCTCTTTGACCGATTGACGCAAAGGCGCCAGAATTACTTCAATATTCGGATCAGCCATTGCACGAAAATCTAATAGATTTAATTTAACTTTACGATGAGATTTGTTCTGACCCCAAGACGGATTTTCTTGTGCCGCAAACCGGGAAGTGTTTAAGCACGATATGTAACGTTTAAACGACACACTCTGAAGCACGCGTTTCGAATGTTCTATAGGATGACCGGGTCTGCAGATTCTTAAGATTGGAATACATACGCTGAGCAGTGATTTCATGAATTAAACGTCAGCAGTAATTTGATTGAAATTTATGAAATCTATATCCCCCCGTACTTTTCGTGTGGCACGCAGAACATAACCTGTAAAAATATTGCTCAAGTGACGGCTGCCGTTTCAGTAGATGTCAAATATGTTAAATGCCAATAGATGGCAGTTTTTGTAGAAATGGATGCGTACTGCACAGTAAATAATAGTCACGAGCGAAATCCAGATGATGCACATTTTGAGTACATAACTGTTTTAAAATCACGTCGCTCGGGAATTGTTACAGTTTGTATAAAACTTTTTTGTTTGAAGCAAGAAAAACGCATTCAAATGAATTGAAATAAAAATAATTGTATATTATCCTTATTTTTTGAAATACAAGATTTGTCAATAGAGTTTTGGACTTTGGGACTGTAATCTTATTTTGATAGTTTCCTTTTACTTCAAACAAAAAAACTTCACCCAAAAACATAAAAAAATGAAGATTTTTTTATTTAAATCGTTTTTATTCTTTAACAGCTTCATACAAACCTAATGTTACAATTTTTGAACATTATAATAAATTATGACAATCCTCTCGGTCTACCGGACTTCGTTCGTTTTGACAGCTGAGTGGAGCGACAGATGACGCTGAGCATCGCAAAGACTAAACGGGCTTTGTTGATAGGGGCACAGATGTCAATGTCTGTGCCTCCATCAACAGTTAACAAGCTTCCGAGGTAGCAGAATTTATCAACAATCTCAACGGGTTCACCGTTGAGTTGGATAGGCTGCACCCGTTCGCTTGTGTTAAGCCGCATTTCCTTCGTCTTCTTTGCGTTAATCCGAAGGCCGACTAGGCTTGCAGAAATCGCAAGATTCTGCAGCATTGAGTCGACATCTTCGTGACGACATCCTTAACAGGATGCCTCGTGTTTGATGTGCGGTTTGTGAGCTCATTTGTTATCCGGTAGAGCTGTGCCAGCCGCCTAACAAGCTGACTTTGAGCTGCCGATGCTCTATTATGAGTCGCCAGGACTCGTCAGAAACCCAGTGTTCCCGTCTGTAAAACATTACAAATACTTTCCCACCATTCAGACAGTGGTTGATTGTTGTTTACTAGAGCGGCCCTAGTCCGCAGTTCTCTGCCGAACCGTTGCTTGACCTCAGGGATTTTTAGTCTAGCAACGTCTAGAGAGTGTAGCAATCGATTGAGTCGACTTTGCACTACAGTTGCCGTTCGCAGCCTGAGAGTTGCCACAATAAGGTGTTCCTGTTCCTCACGTCTAGTAGAAACTTTCGCCACCTTTTGGAGATGGCGAAGTGGTCTATCTGGTTCCTCGTCTCGCTGTCAGAAGAGACCCGTGACTATGTGGCAGGTCTTGTGGCGGGAATAATGTACCGCCGATTAATAATTGTTGAGCTGTGCAACATGAGGTTGCCGTTATCATTTTTCCCCCAGACCATGCTTTCCCATAACACGGGTCAACCTTCATTGTCGGACCCTATCTTGGCGTTAAAATCGCCAAGAGTAACAATAATGTCAGCGCGGGGAATAACGGCGAGGGTTGCCAAGAGTTCTTCATAGAACTAACTGCCTAGCAGTTATGATCCTCCCCGAAACAGGGGTCCAGGAAATCAAACAAGCTTTGGCTTTTTGAGATAGAGCGATCCCAACACCATCGCTCGTGTTGTTTCATGGACTGCTCTACCGGAGAACAAGATAACGTATCCGTCGGACTCACGGACTCAGCTCACCAGAGCCATTCAGCCGAGTCTCGCTAAGTCCATCATCTCATTCATGACTTGTTCGCGTCGCCCATCCGCAAACATAGTCCAAACGTTCCAAAAACTAACTCGTGTCCGGTGTTTGTAGCCAAGGGCCATCGTAGTTGTTCCAGTCCGCATCCGAGTAGTTGATGATTCGTTAATAAAGATATATTCGGCAGAACAGGTTATTAGCCTATTGCTGCCTAGTTTGGAGGAAGGGCTGCTACCTTTCCGCTTCTAAACAAGCGGTTTTTATCGGTAGTCCACACTAACTGGGAACATGCACGCTGCCGTTGACCTCCTAGACCCCCCCCCCTCTATATATAGATTTTATTGAATACATTTATAATATGAATTCACTTGACAGTCGACACTCGTAGTCAATAAACGCCATCGAGAAAAATCATTGAATTGTGTTTTTAATTAAAAAGTTGCACACATACATACATAAATATGATTTTTGCACCTATGGGAGGAGAGAGACAACCATCTTACATTTCATTAATAATTTCAAAGTTGACAGATTTAACCATAAAATGTGTGGATGTGTGAGTGACGTTTCTTGTCTTACACATTTATTTTGTATATGTGTGAATACTGCCATCAAAATATTTTCTTTCTTGCTTAAATCTGAACCGAAACGTATAAATTCATTAGGCTTGTTCATAAGGTTTACTAAGATCTAAATATCTTCAGTTACAGTTACGATTTATGACCGAAAAAATGTATTTCATGTATTTGTTACTGAATTCTCACGAACTTTCCAGGTAGTTTTTTTTATTTTATAATTTCATCTTATTTTTTGAAAATGTCAGTTTTTTTATTTAAATCATTCATTTAAATGCTGTTTTTATGATATTCTGTCAAACTTTCACGAATAAATAAAAAAGGCTTAAATCATATTTTTAAAACCCCTATATCTATCGAATAAAATATACAAAAATGTAAACTTATTATTTTTTTATTTTGGCTCAAATAATTGATATTTGTGTTAAAATCAGGAAACAGAAACCGTAATATCCCCTAAAAATGTAATATAATCATGTTTTACAAACAAAATATTTGTGTATATTGTTTCAAATAAATTAAACGATACTGTAATATCCATATATAAAGGGTTTTTCAATAGGTGCGCTTCAACTTTTTTTTTTAATAAAACACAAACGGTTTGACTTTTCAACTA
>JANSTU010011813.1:0-15343 GCA_027564075.1 Bolitophila hybrida | reverse complement strand
GTTATGTGAAGTGTTTGTGCAGCACGCTTACAATTGATGCACGATGGTACAGTAGAGACGCAGTCACTTAACAAATGGCAACCACTACATCGGGGACAAGCCGCTTTAGATGAATAATCCTTGGATTGGTGATGAAAACTGAAACAAGAAATTATCTGCAGAAGACCTTCATTGAATGGTTATTTGCAAGTATTTGTTTGCAGAGGATGATCACTTTGAATTATTTTGACACACATTTAAAAAAGGGAAAGGTTTTATAGAGAGGTTAGTGGGGTAAAAATGGGAGTTTAATGATATTAATCGATTGTTTATTTCAATACCTATCATATGCCCATCATATACTATCTTTGCATTTTGCATGTTGTTTTTGTACTCAGATCTTGCTTGAAAGAACTCAGTAGATATCTTTGAATACATTCAACTTGCTATGCTATCTCGGAGGTTGTAACCAGTTTGTCCAAATATGTAGAAAATGAGATGCACATCTTGTACATCTTACATTTTTATATTTGAACGCAATCAATTCAACCTCAGATTCTATATTGAAACGATTATGTCTATGGTAAGACGTATGATACCTTAGATGAACTCTACAATTATATTCTGATAAACCTGCCATATCTGCCGTTGAAAGAATTGTATCAATTACTTTTTATCTATTTCGTATTAGTTGGGTTCATGCCTTTGTTTATTATATATAATTTGATACTTTAGATATATGTTATTCTAAAAACGACCTATCTCTATCATTGTAGTATGAGCTACCCCATTGTGTATGACTAGCTCCTCTTTCTCACAGGGTAGATATAGGAGGAGGGATACAAAAAATATTAATAATATAGTCACATCAGTGGTCCTTTTTCTCCTTAAAAAGCTTTTAATCATTGATCAAGGCATGGCCGTAAAAATCGCATTCACACAATCACACAAAAATCAATTTATCTGGGATCGAACTCACGGCTTCTGCGTTAAGACGCAACAATCATGTAATCCTTATATATTATATATATGACCATTTTGAGACTACTAAAACTAATGCATATAAGGATAAAGGTAATATCATTTATTTAATATTTGTTATGTCGTCTTTGTCGTCTACGGAGGTAAATATACATAAATCAAAAAAAAGTAAAACAAACTATTATTTTATAGATTTTGATTTTCTTCTAAATATTGGATTTTATTAGATTCGCAATAAATCTTATATGTAAACTTAATAATATATACATATCTAAATATTTTTAAAATTAAAATTCATACTTTTGTATCTTGTTGAAAGTATATATATAATATATGTATGTATATATAGTTGAACTACGATTTGTTAATTTGTCTCAGCTTTGTTATGTTTGTTTTTGCTATAGGTAATATACTATATATTTTGTTGTTACTTTTACATTACATGTTAGGTTTTGGCATCATTTTGCACTAAAATTACAAATTCTTCTTTATACTTTATGTTAAGAGTTTTTTTTTTGTGTTTATTTCATGCAAGTTGGTGTACATACAATGATTAAGTCAGGTTCACTGTATATATTGTGTACGTGGGTGTGTTTGTTGATTATATTTCAAAAATAAGATTTAATAAATAATTTCAATTTTCACAATTCGTTATGTGTAATCTATAAAAGTTATATAAAGAACAATTTGGCCCGTAACAGAATAGGAAAGTATAAAACAACATACAAATTCAAAAATGAATGTTTAAATGTATGTGATATCCATTGGAACATGATGGAAACATAAAGTATCTTGATGGAGATGTACTAGTTATTTGATTTTAATGCATTTGCTGTTTCCATCATGAATGCCTGATCCTACTGTCTATCACGAAATCCTAAAAATAAATATAAAATTATAGTCTGTACTAGTTTTTATGTAAAACAACAAAGAATTTGACATTATTTATAACTGTTACATATTTCATTAGTCATTTATTCATTGTTGAAGGTTTGAAATTAATCCCGTCAAATGAATTTATTTTAAGGAAATAATAATGATACCAATTTAATTGATTTTTCTTTGCTTTTTCACATATATAGATTTGTTTTTTGTTTTTTTTTTTTAAATATGTTTTACGTTTTATTTTATAGTTGTATAGTGAAACTAATAGGACGTTTTTTTATTTATTAAAAATGTATTTATTTTTAAACGCGCGCAAGAGCGGAATGCACGTTACTACACAATATTTATAAATTGTTGATTTGTTATATTAAGTTTTGCTTTTAAATTGACCCTTACACGGTAATTATTTGTTTTATATATAAACGTATTTTGTTTGTTTTTGTTTTTTTTACATCTAAATTATCCAAATGAATAGAAACGATCAATAATATTATATATTATACGATCTGTAACTCTTACGATAAAGAAAAAAAAATATTGAACAGTACAAAACATATCTGTTCAACTAAACTTATTACCGCATAGAATTAGATTCGTTCTGGTTGTGTGCTTTTGTGCTAGGCAAATATGCTAAGTCGGTCGTGCCAATACAAAGTTCACCCACAACTGAACAACAAATAGAAATAAAGCTCTTGTTATTCTCTTTTGTCGAGGTAATTTTTCGATATAGAATACAATTAGTTACACTTAAGTAAAAAACAAAAATTAAATTCGTGTACACACTTATACAAATGTGTAGAAGGCCAGTGAGTGTTTAACAAGATTACATATTAAATTTGATGTTTGGTGCATTTCATTAATAAATTATGTATAACTTTATTTTAGTAAAATCAAGCGTTAAATAAAAAAAACACTGTATACACAAACGCAGAGCAACGCGTGAATTTTTTTAAAAATTAAATCATGGCAGTGTGTGTGTGTCTGTTCGTGTTGTTATATAGTGTATGTTCTTTTGTTCATATTGCTAAATGCTAAAAAACCGTGTTAACTTATTTTGTTTTATTTAAATGTATACTAGGTAACGAGTTTTTGTCGTTCATATATTATATTCGACGAAGATTATACATTTTTTTTAGAAGTAACAAATCGGTCACACACAAATTTTGGTAATATAAAAAGTTTTATTTGTATATATATATACTATATATATATAACTAACTACAAAATAGTAAATTTTAATATTTAAACTGAGGTGTTATTTATTATATATTTTAGCATACATCTTCTTGGCCATAACATTCTTTTTGAAGTAAATAACTAATCGACAGGTATTTTGTATGTTTATGGCATATGAAAACGTTTAATATTTTGAAACGTAATAAAATAATAAAATTAATAAAGTTTGTTATTATAAAAATATAAATAATACAAAATATAATATCATTACAGTCATGCATTAAGTCGTGAGGCATGTGCTTCTGCGTTTCCGTTGCACTGAAGATGTATTGCTGTTCGCTTGCAAGTTAGTTTAGGATTTTTTTTTAAATTGTTTTAATTGAGTGTAAAGAGCACAAATATAACATTGTGTCAAATTGTCGATATATTTTTAATTTGGTTTTACGAGATTTTTGCTAAACTCAATGAACTTTTAAAGTACATAGTTTAACATTATAAGTTAACAATTATTCGTAATTGTGTTAGATAAAACTAAATGTTTCTAACAAATAACTAGAATTTGCCTTCAGTAGCCAGGAACTAAATTAAATTATTATGGTATTAATTGATACAAGCAAACCCGTAAACTTTAATATATTTATGAAAATAATAATAATAAAATGTGCGTTTTTGAATATTCTTTCTTGCACTGATCATAAGAAAGTATTTTCAATAATCAAACACAAACAATAATTTAATATTATAAAATAGTCGCAAGTCCTGGCTTTTAGAAATAAACAAAGTAAATTATATAAAAAAATATTGTTTTCCTCTAATAGCTAGTTTTACTAAAATGTCTTAAAAGGGAAATAAGAAACAAATTCCCGAATGTACAGATATGCCTTATTCATAATAACTAGCATTTATGTACTCGTAGAGAAATATCCAATTTGACACAAAGTTATTTAAATGTTTATGGTTTTTGTTTTAATTTTATATGTTTTTTAATTTTATATTTGTTTAATTTTCCTACACACATTTACGCTATTGAACTAGTTTTTTTTTTTGTGTAATATAGCTGATCCTTATTTGTTTTTTTGTTTAGTTGGCAATGAAACTACTTTTTAGAAACAAACTATCAACTGTGTGAAACTAATTTAAGAGTAAATTGTGATGACTTCACGACCTCCTCCTCGGACCATAAGAACGCGCTCGAGACCTTCAGTAAGTACTTCTAAGAACTCCATATCTGCGATTGGATTAATTGTGAATAGAAAAAAAACGAATATATTTTTGACAATAATACTAACAATTGCTCTCCCTCTCTAATCGAGTGTCCTTTGGAGGACCAGGTAAATTAAGAATGACCAGTTGAGCATCATGTGACTTATTGACAATGACTTCGTTCAATTTCACAGCTGTATGCATTCGCCGTACATTACCCTCGTCACTGCAATTTTATTTAAAAGTAAAAATGAGTTTTTTAAAACAAGTATATCTTCAATTACGGTTTAATGTTGGCTTTGGTCTTTTCGTCACCGTTGGCTGATTTTTCATCTTTGTCAGTGGCAGCTTCATCGACCTTTTCGACTTCTGAAGATAACTTTACGCTTGCATTTGGTGAGTCTTTCTTGTTGTTCTCTATCTCAGCTACATTTTCATGGTTAGCAGCACCAGCATCTCCAGACCCTTGGTCAGCATTTTCTTCGGCAGCAGCTCTCTCAATAACTTTGATAATTTCCTAAAGACATCATATTAGTAAAAAGATTTTAGTTAAGTCGTTTTGTTTACCTTTTCTAGAGAACCTTCTTCATCGTTAAATAGGGCTTCTTTATTATCGGGAAGTTCTGTAAAACGAACCTTAGTGGCAGTACGCTGCTCGGAAGGATGATGATGATCAACAATAGCTTGAACCTAGTTCAATAAAAAAAATGTTAAATATGTTTTTTTAATGCTATTTAACATTGTGAGCAAGATACAATCCCACATAAACATTAAACAAAACTAAACACTTTATTTGCTGAATATATATACATATACACAACACAACATTAATTCTATTTTAAAATATTTATATAAAATAGTGGTTTATGGAGATGCATAATGAATTAATAATGAATGAAAAAATAGACATTTGGGCATGGCAACAATTGTTTTATAAATATGTTAAAAATCTCTGTTCTGTGCCCATCGTTACCGAATCCACAGAGGTGGATAATATAAAAAAGGTTTGGACCCCAGGAGACTTCAAAAAATCGTCAACATAAGCCAGCGATTTTGGTATGTGGCCATGCCATGATGTAAGGTGGGTAGTGCTTAAGTGTGAATTTTGAATTTCTTTTTTCTTTCACAAGTTACAAACTATAGATAAACAATAAATAGAGGTAAGTTTTTCAAGTATTAAATATATTACACATGCTATATATATATTACGTATATTAAATAAAATATTGCATTTTTATTACCTAATAAATTTGTTTTTATTATATGAGTTTTTTTAAATCATTTGTAGGTGGTGATAGTATATGACGATGAGTAAATTATATGGACAATGAATATGAATTGAGGAATAAGATGATGATCTGATGATAATGATGTATAATATACACACTTAGTTGATAACTCAATTCCACTGGAAAAAATCAAATCAAACAAACAAGCGAAAAACTGAATATTCATATTAATGAAATAATAACTCAAAATAAAAGAAAATTATAATAATTAACTTAAATAATATATAGTTGGCCATAGCTACTAACTTTTGAATGTATAAATTAGTTTCTAAAGGTGTCCACACACGGGTTTAGTATAATATATTTAATAGAAATATATTGTATTTATAGTTAGTGTATGTCGTTCATACGAGTATAGCTAAATATGAGATAGCACATCTTTTGTGCTATAATATAGTAACTACTTTTAACTTTTTTATTGAAATGCCCGCATTCATCGATGAAGGCAAAGTAAGGCGTTACTTTGACTACAAACGCACCGATGGAATGGTCGCCTCTTTAATTTTGAAGATAAGATCGGAATCGTCGTAAATGAGCTATTTGGACCAAATCATAGTTAGGGCGTCGCCAAGCCTTGGTAATGGAAGCGACTTTATTGCCTGAGTTGATGAATGAAGACCAACAGGGGTACAACGAATTTGTGAGGGTTTCAGTATAATATGCCTTTTTATACGGTCAGGGTTGTTCCACTATACTATATAGTTTATATAATGAACACGTGTTCACACACACGGATATAGAACTATACTATAAAATATACCATATAATATAGTTTTTGTGTTATGTGTTTGCGTTTTCACACGGGGACATTATATATTTCTATTGCATATAACATAGATTATACAAAAATATACTCGTGTGTGGGCACCTTAATTATTTTATTATAATAATTTCACATCTTTCGTTTCGTTCCATAACTTTGCAGGAATTGAAATTTCGAGAATTTGATAATATTGTACACTGCAATAATGAATGCAAAGCTTAGAAAACAAAATAATTATTTAAGGACAATAATTTTCATCGAAGAAGACAATGTCCATCATTGTTGATTTGTTTACAAGAAAGCATTTAGGGAACCGAGGCAATATGGCATATAAATGGCAAAAAACAATGCATTCAAAAAACGATGGTGTCCTGTATTCTGTTACAGTCATCAGAGATCGGTATTTACACATGATAACATAGTTATTATGGCTGTTATTGGTTTGTAAGGATCTTTGCGACTACATACCCCCATAATGTATATCACATTTTATATATTCTTATATGGCGTTATTTCAACCCCTTTGCAATTCCAATATCCAAAAGAAACATTTAAGGTGCAGCAAATGCAATAACATGATACATTTCAGAAACTTTTAACTTTTGAAAAGTTAAAAAAAGTTTTATTATTTCCGGAACTTTTGGAATGCTCAGTACTTTATTTAGAAAATATTAAATGTACAGACATTGAAATGAATATTATGTGTATATTGAAAGTATCGTATAGCTGTATCAGCTCTCAGTCTAACAAAAAGCATTTCATGGCGTACGCAACAAAAAGTCCAAGAAAATAACTCGCAGAAGTTTTTAAAATTCAAATAAACACATTTCCATAGTTTATCAAAATTTATCATTGCATATTACGTATATTCGGAGTCGTAAGCATTAAAACCATTAAAAATATAAAATTGTAAATTAAAGTACATATGCAAAAAAAACAAAGGTTTTTTGTTATATAAAATAAATCAAAACAAACTAGAAACATTAAAATGAATTTTGATTTTTGTTTTCTAAGTTGGTTTTTGTGATATTTTACCAGAGGCATTTTATCCTCGCCAGTGCATTCGCTGTATTCCACCAAAGATTGCACCTTGTTTGAGTGAAAATAAAAAAAATAGAATATGACACATTTTAAATTATGCTAAGGTTAAATATTTATATATAGACGTTGTCGAAAAAGTTGTTTAACCAAAACATTTTCTGAGTTTTGATTCTGTTTTTTTAATTTTTTTTTTTAATTGTCTGAATTTTGAACTTTTGACTTACCACGCCCAGACTTTCTTTCTTGTTCAGATGCAATTCGCGTAGCATTTGGTTACGTTGTTCCATCATCAGAGTTCGCTCATATGTATAGGCGGAAATGTCACTGTTCATCTGAGAAAGACATATTATATTAATAGTAAGAAAACAAACTGCGATTCAGTTTTTTATTTACCATTTCAACGACCTCAACCTCGGCCTCAATTCGTAGATGGTACAAGAACATTTTCAGATCCTTTTTCATTTGGATAGAATTATCCTCGAGTTGAGCCACAGTAAAAATGCGCATTTTACAATTCTTCCAAGTCCGGTGTTGCTTCAATAAGAATGGCAGCAACATTAGGAGACCGCCATCATGGACAATCCACCAAATATCGATGTTTCCACGAATCTGTAAATAAACCTAATAAGATTATACAGTAAAAGAATAATAATATTGTGTAAACCTTTTCAGAAGAGTCGGGGAAGAAGTTGATACCCTTCGGTATAACCAAGGCCATTCGTGAAGAAGCAACAACTCTACACGTTTCCAAAAATGTTTTCCACGACCGATCGGATTCGTTTTGACGCCAGCTATATGGCCAACCCAAGATCACTGTGTTCGGCTTCATGCCTCCAAGACCGCATGTTTGCACACTAAAGTAATATTATTAAATTGTATTTTATTATATCAAGCAAATGTCATTTAATTACGCAGAAGAAAGACCATCGACCATATTTCGGGCGACTAGAACATCCACGAATCCCTTAACTTTCTCTTCTTCCATGATGCGTTTGAGATTTTGTTTAGTTTCCAAAGATTTAAGAACACGCTTCGTATAATCACCATTGATTACGGATGCACATACCGTGAGACCTTTTCCAGCTTTCAGCTGAGAGGCAAATGCGAATAGTTTACGATATTTTGGCAGATTATCATCGGTTTGTTTAATTAAAATCATGATTTGGGGTCTCCAGTTCTTTGTGTGCGGTGGTCCCTCTTCAAGACGTAGTAATGAATATCTTGCGGCCGTAAGAGCCATACCACGGATTCCATCACCCCACTCTTTCTCGGCTCTGTAAATTAATAGATTTAATATTGAAATATATTTTATCATAATTATGTATTTAAATGTCTTACCCGCGGTATTCGATATATTTGTAAATTATTACAGCCATGGTCATTGCAATCAGAGCCATATACCATGATGTCATGAACATAATCGAAATACACATTATGAGTCCGAGCAGTGAAAGTGACCAATGGTAGAATTTAAATCGTGGACGCCAGTTGGGTGTTCGCAAAAGTGTTTGAACGGCACAGGCAAGATTCACGAAACCGTAGCACATCAAGAAAAACATGGATAATAAAGGAGCCAGAATATCAACGTTTCCTGCAATATTTAGTTTTTTTTGTCTGGTTTTACATAAAATAGAATATTTATATGTTTACCTAAAAGAATTCCACCTTGGCAAATGAAAATAGTCAATATTAACGCTCTGAATGGTTCGCCACGAGATGATGAAACGGCAAACGGACTCAAGAATGGTATGACATCGTCTTTAGCAATTGCCTGCAGTAGCCTTGGAGCACCAGTCAAACTTTGCAAACCAGCACCCAAAGTAGACAAGAATGATCCGATAAGAATTACCCATTCGTTGGGCCATGCGATATTGGCTACTACCAATTTTCCACCAATGGATGCACCGAATCTGATCATAGGCAATTATATTTGTATACTTAATGAAATAAATCAAAACTCACTTATCACGAAGTAAAAGATTATCAACGGTTCCGGCAAACAAAAGAACTGTTGACAGATAAACGGTACTCGTAGTCAGAATGGCAGCAATCGTTCCAATTGGAATACTCTTCTGGGCATCAGCCAGATCACCAGATCGATTTGAACCAGCCATGATACCTTATTATAACGTGGTTTTATATAAATATTTGAATGTTTATTGTGTGTATTTATAAAATAATACCTGTAACAGATGGGAAGAAAATACCGATCAGCAATGTAAACGAAGTTGTAATATCAGCATAGATTTGATTATACGAAGAGCCCCCTAGGCGATCGATATCGACTGGTTTCTTTCCATAGGCAATGTATTGAAATTTCTAAGTGAGTATTGAATACAATTGTTAATTATCATTAATTTTTTTTTATTATTTTCACGTGTGGCTAACCTCCAGAAAAGAATCGCCCAAATTGTCAAAGAAAACACCACTCGCCAATCCCTTTATTCCTCTAACGACAGTTGTCGTATGTTCTATTTTTGAATAATTGTAGATTCATAATTACATGTTATTTTAAAATTTTCAATTTATAAATACCTCGATAATAATCCTCACAGACTCCATTCGTTGCGTTGCAATAGATGTTATGAAGCGGACCTCCAATTTCTTTCGAGCAATTACTAATGGGAATATCTTTCATTAAACGTTGACCCAGAACACACATCCTGTGCAGAGAAAAGGAAACGAATAAATAATTAGGTTGTATCCACGGCCGCAGGCAAAGGAAAACTTATTGTACTATATATAGACTATAATCTAGGTATTCTGAACACGTCCCTTTTGCGCACACAAGAATGATGTGGCATTCTCGAATTCATTTATGATTCATAAAAATGGCTTTTGAAATACAAACGTGTAACATTTTACATGTTACAGTTAGCTATATAACTAACTGACGTGCATTTTAAATAAGTATACTAAATATTTCTATAGATTGAGACTAAAGGATACAATCGTACTGATAAAATATAACGTATATTAAATGCGAAGGTTTTCTGTTAATTGAATATGTACGCGATTTGAATTTTTATTCGTTTTAAATAAAATGTAAAAAAAGATCGATTTTTCAATAATCAGATTTAGAGAAACTCATATTAGGCCGAGTAGTAGTAAAAGGAAAAATACTATCACAAATAATAAATCAACGCCATTTTTTGTCGTTTTTTTTGACGCCATTTCAGATAAAACCTGACAAACATTGTACAACTTATTTTGTCAACAGTCCCAAATTTTTAACTGTGTAATATAATCTATTCAAAAAGGTTCATGGCATTTTCACATTGCTCATAGCTTTCTTAATACTTATTTCATCAAATTATTGCCATATATGATTGAAATCGGTCGGTATTTATATGTAATTGTTTTTCAAAAAATTGGGATAAACAACTAGAAAGTTAACCTGGTACCATAGTATAAAAGTTGGCACCACTTTTTTTTTTAAATATACATTTTTTATTGCGATATTATTTCGTTATATTCATCAAACTTCTATACAATAAAGTCACTAAGCATTATATTCTTAAAAGTGAGGTTTGGTTGTCACCGTTCTCAGAGAAAGATATCGTATATAATGTCTACAGATATCCGTTATGAACATCTCAAAGGTCGATTAAATTATTACAACGAATGGAAAAGATAGATGCTGGCCTTTCTCAGGACATAGAAGTTGTCCAAATGCATCGACGAAAAGAAAATCGAAACAGATGCCTCGAATTTGGAAGAAACACATACTCGCTACACGTCGATTCGGATCCTGATTGCGCTGGCTGTTCAGCGTAAGATGAATATCGATCAAATGGATGACATAACGGAATTTGATTGGCGTGGCGACAACCAAAGTGCATTGGACATTGTGACCGAAGAAGCATATCGTTATTTAATCGCTATTTGCAACCACTTTATCTGTGAATGTGTGGAGGACGGAACGGTTTAACCTATGTACGTGTCGACCAACGTGTTTTGACTAAGAGGGTAAGCGCTAGCAAGCTAAAGTTCTGTGTTGGAGGCGTTGGCCTAGGTGCTCCAACCGATCTTGGATCCAGCTGGAAGCAAGTTTGGGTATAGCAGTTGGTACCACTGTATTATTTTATACATACATCCCCTTTTTAAATGTACACTTTTTTATTGCGGTATTATTATTATTGGCTCGGTCGCCACCTAGTTCCTGAGACAAGTACCGAAAATAACGTCGATATTATACTCAGACTTCGACTTATCGCATTAGTTTGGAAACACTGGCTGATAATCCTTATCGAATTAAAGAGCACTCCAGATGCGACAACAAGTAATCAACTTTAACTGGGACTGAGCATGCTGCCGTCGACTATCTAAAAGAGTTGATCGGCCACTTATTGCATACCTCGTAATAAAAAACACGCTCAAAATTCGGTTTGCACTCGCCGACGATCGAAATACGCCGGTCACAAATACGGTATTTATCTTGAAACACAGAAAAATCAATAGTCGAAATTCCAGACATTAAAAAATCATTAAAAATCAATAAAAATTGGTTTATAACAAAAACTTAGAACTTTAAAACATACACCAAACTAAAACAATCACGAGTATTCATAAATTCATTTAAAAAAAATGCACTATATATAAAATAATTTCAAATATATTTATTCGTACACTTTCATTTAAAAAAAAATACACATAAGTTTTTTTTGAGAATTAAATTGAAGCAGACGAAATTAAATTAAACATTTTAACTTAATCTAATTCCTTCACCACATTTCTTTTACCTTATAAAAATATAAAATAAAATATCATTCATATCAATCTAATAAGCTACAACATACTGTTAAAATACAAGAACTTCATTAATTATAAAGTATCATTTATATAAGAGTTATTAGAATTTCTCTATATAATTATTAAGTGTGCAGATTGTACTCACTGTAATTTGTCATTCCCGTTGAAATTGTCAAAGATGCCGACGTAAACAGCAATAATCGAGAAGATTACACAGGCGAGAGCAACAGCAGCAAACTTGTTAACGAATTTGACTCCAATAAAAACAATTGTTCCTGTGAAAGAGATAAAAGTTCTGGTATGCAGTAATTTATTATTGTTTTAAGTTACTATTATATACTCTAGGATTAATATTCATATAATATTTTGTGTTGTAATTGTAAATGGTGATTCTTGCTAAAGCGAATTAATTCACGACTAATTAAAATGATAGTTTAGATTTTATGTGTGTTATTAAAATGCCCATCATTAAGAGTATTTAGTTAAATCGAATTTCTTTTGTTATTCATTCATAATAGTATTGCATAAATTTATAATGAAAATATGGGTTTAATTTATAAATACGCAGATACATTGGAGTATTTAGTTTTCAACCATATGTAAGGTACGTTTATCACAGGAGACTGAAAAGTTATAATAAATATGACAATTTAATAAATACTAAATATAACTTTGTTTAAATTACTTTAAAATACCGTTACTATGCATTCGCGGTGGGAATTTAGTTTCTAGTCCAATTTTTAGAGGGCACAATAGTGGAAAACAATGTCAAAAATCGAACTTGTTTTGCAACATTTATACTCCTTAATAAAGAATCGTACAAAGTTTCATCAAAATAGATCGAGTGGTTGTGGAGATTGTTTTATCAAGTCATCAACTTACATTTATCTATGGCGAATTTTGATACAAAATTTTATGAGATGATTCTTGACGCTGTAAGACTTTGTGAAATGATATTTTTTCGATTTTCCGTTCTATAGATTATACTCAAAGCTTAAGTTCGTATAAGAATAATATCTCATTGGATCATGTAATCCTTGTGGGACATAGGGCTAGTGTGCCATATTCATTGACCATTACGGGTTCACAAGATACCTGACCATGCTAATGTGCTGTTTCATCATACACTTTTTGTTATATACTGGGTCAATTTAAAACCACGTTTGCGGGCAAATAAAACATGGATAATACTTGGATTCTATTTATAAGTGTATTGCATTATTTTTGATGTTCTTTCTAATGACAAAGAAACTATTAAATAATAAATATGATAAGTTTCTACAACGGGTACAACGCAGTATACCTATGTATATTTGTATGATGTATGTATTAATTACGGCTTTACTACACTCTATATTCTCAGGTTGCTCATTATAGGAAGGAATTTATTATGTATGAGCATGACCTATTTTATTAAATCGATGGTATTTTGGATTTGGGCAGCTTCAATAGCAACTATGTATCGTTGTTATATAACATATTTATTATAAGCCGGAGTAACAATGTTTGTAGTTAATTTTTCCAAATGTCGTTTTTTTAAAGAAACATATTATTTTTCTGCTATTATAGATTTAATTTTCAAAGAAATACAATTTACTTTTATAATTACGTTTATTAACATTTAATTGAACATACGATTATATATGGAAGACACGTCAATATTTGTCATATTGAAATATTTCGACAAGTTCATATTACTGTCCTTTAGTTTGATCTTGATCTGTTTGAATTGTAGTCAACTGGTTATTTTTCTCTATAAACTAGACATCACGAGTAATTTGAATTTTTTTAATTACCGGCCTCGAAACCCGAAATCACATTTTTTCGTCATAACCAACAAAAATGCACTTTAAAGCTTTTGGAAAGCTTTTTCGGCGTCGCTCCTTGGAAACATGTACAAACATGATTGACTTAAATGTCTGCAGATAATCAAATCTTGCAATAGTACGTAACGTTATTATGTTTAATATTTAATATGCTGATTGATTCTCACAATTTAAACACTTTTTTATGCACAGTATTA
This sequence comes from Bolitophila hybrida, assembly GCA_027564075.1. Lineage (NCBI taxonomy): Eukaryota > Metazoa > Arthropoda > Insecta > Diptera > Mycetophilidae > Bolitophila > Bolitophila hybrida. The sequence goes on along the minus strand of JANSTU010011813.1, from coordinate 1,251 downwards.
ACAAAGATTGACTATAAGGTTTAAATGTTTATTATATATTTGTTGAACTAATATAATGTTATATAAGGCCTTGACTTAATAATGAGCGTTTCACACAAGAGCCAGCACTAGTATATGAACCAATATTCCAGTTCCCAATTTCTTGACTTAACTTATTGTCAATGAGTGTATGAAACGTAAACAACAATATAAAATATCGCCTCGAATATGTCCAATTTCGTACCAGATAAAATGTTTTTGCGGGGTGTTTTTCTTTATTAGTTCAATATGAAGAAAAGTGTGTCCGAGGGTCATCGAAACTTAGTGGAAGTTTACGGCGAGCATGCTCTATCTGAGCTCGAAGACAAGGAACGACCGGGTCTTCCCAAACAGTTTGTAGACGAAGAATTGACATCCTTGCTATACGTGGATCATTGTTATTGCTTCAGGAGTTGTCTGAATCATTGGTAGTGGATGAGTCAAAACTAAGTGCCATACGAGTTACAGATGCGCGACGTCGAAAGGCGATTTTACACTGGAAACGCTGAAATGTGAAGTTCTACCCCATCCGCCGTATTCTCTAGAAATCGCTCCTTCCGACTACTACTTGTTCCGGTCGATGACACATTGCCTGACCCAGGAGAAGTTCACTAAATATGGAGCAGGTATCAGGTAAAAAATCCGAGCAGGTATCCGAAAATTATCAAACAGACGAAAAAGTTGTAGTCAGCAACGGAGAGTAATTTGAATAATATGTTTGTAACAATTTTGGCACAATAAATTCGTAAATTTCGAAATAAAATTTAAGGCTCGATATTTTGGAATGATTAATACAATTCATTTGATTTAAAAACAATATTTTATTATTGAATATTCTTAATTATTAACCCTTTACGTTTACAGAAAAATTTGGCAATTCTGTAAACAAATCATGTTAGTGCTATCGAAATCTTAATCAAACATTCAAATCATGTTTAAATGAAAAAAATCTGCATTACATTTTGTATTCCTTTAAAAAAATGTTTTTACATATTCTTGGTACTATTGTGATTTTTTGTGGTAATTTAAAAATATTACCATATTACTCTTTTTCTTTTACTTATCGTATTATGAATTATACAATATTAATCTAAAATGTTTTATTTATTATCTATGTTGTTTTTAAATCAACGGGAAAACTTCTACTGACCGTTTTTTATCAATGTTTATAAAAAAAATGCTCATCACTAAGTGAGGATGGAGTCATTCCAACTATGTTGGACATCCACCTCT
>JANSTU010011802.1:0-15353 GCA_027564075.1 Bolitophila hybrida | reverse complement strand
AAGCAAGCACATATACAAAGGTGTCCTTTGAGCCAAGAGACGCCCACTTATGTATCGTATACTTGAGACTCGAGTAGATAAACGACACATCTTAAGTCAGCATTATCGCGCTGTGTGACGAACTTAATTTAGCATAAATCTCAGAGGTATACTCATATACAATTCTATATATATACATTTATACATAAGAGCGGATATATTTTGTGGGTTCGCGATATTTTCGTTCTTTTCACAAAGTTTTCTTTTCTATGTCGCCAACGCACAACGTTTTACTGTCTCGGAGATATATATATATATACATATAATATATAAATTAAATATGAATATAAAGTCAGGAAAATAAGAAACGCGTTCTTTGAGTAAAATGTGTGCACCCTCATGACGAAAGTGTCGCTGCTTTTCCGAAAATCGTGCGCGTGTAAGAGCTTTATTTTGTTTGAATTTGATTACGTTGTTTTTATTTAAAAAAAATAAACAATTTATAATTAGCTAAATCAAAGTACTTGGAATATATTAGAGTATATAATATAATACAATATACATAAATTAGAGGCAATTAAGTTAATGCAAAGCACGAGTATGAGTGGTGTTCTTTTTCTCTCTTTGGCAGCCACGTTTACTTAAGTGTACAAGTATAATTAGCCGGCAGCTTGAAGGCAAGATTGATGCGCACAGGTATTTTATGCACCATTTTCATTTTCAGGAGCTCATACACATCCATGTATAATTAATGTTCACTTTTCCTCGCAAGATATCTATATAATATGTTTGCTATAGGAAAGGACTATACGCCCCACCCGGAAATACTTGCGCGGGTGCGAAAAAGCTGTAGGTGAATAATATCCTGCACGCGCACGCTTCTGTATCGCAGCAATTATCTTAAAAGGTATACAGAAATGCCGAAACTTTGAGCGGCATGAACGTTTGCACATGTCTTGAATGTTTATGTGAAATTTAAGTAAATTTTGCTTCTTAATCGCGTACATATAAGCAAATTGTTTCCCTCGTTCGACAGGCCGGCAAATAAGATCATATTCTAAACCACACTTGAGAAATTCTTCGAAGATATATTACATCAATACAAATATTAATATTGTTTTATTTAAATTTGCAATTCTTTTATACATAGCTCCTTTCACTATTCTCTATATTCCAACTTTTAATCTGTGCCAATTAGTTAAAAGTCTCGCCATTTAAGTGCAAATTTAACGACACATAAACTATAAATATATAAATAAAAATAATTGTCTGCCGTTAGATGCGGTTTCTACGTATCTCTTTTGTGGTAAATTCACATATTGTCTGTGAGACAATGTTTTATACTCTTCTTCGCATGCATGCATATATGGTATACAATTGGCATAATATGCATACAACATGATATTCACTTTTATAGACCTGCTCCGGAGAAAGAAGTGTTTCTTGTTAAAAGTGTGAGCGCTCACGCAAAGGTGATATGTGAAAGTGCGCCGTTAATTAGATATTAAATTTGTTTTTCTATAGTAAATTCACAGAATGGAATTTGTGCTGTGATTTATAGCTATAATTATTGGGTATGCATTGATGTGTAGGATTGTTATCCGTTGAAATCTGTTATTATTGAATTCCACATTCTAAAATATTTAATTATTATTTCCGTGTGCGTATATGGTCTCAGTAGATTATTGATTTGTGGTGGCCTCGTGATTCGGTATCGCAATTGCGATCGCATATCCATACACCGCATGTGGTATAAGCACCGTGTTTGGATATATGCACAGAATGTATGTTTATAAACAAATATTCATATTTATATACCAGTTCTGAACATCCGCAAAACATTCTCACGCACAAATAGCTAAACACCAACATGTTGTTTTGACTGTGGCTAGAACTGCAATACATATTGTTCATCTTGTTACATTATCTGTGTGACTGCTCACGGAATCATTTGTGCAAAGTCAGGTATATTTCTATATATACGCCTTTGATCTTTCAAGTCTCCTTTTAAACTGTTTACGTTTCAAACGATATTGTATAACCGCAGAAAGCTAAGTACTTCGAGAGCTTGGTTGCAAGGCGCGAGAGGTGGTTGAGGATGGGCACGGAACACGTGTACGATAATATTTTTTTTATTTTCCTTCGTGTGTGTTTATATTCATTTGAGAGGCGCGTGCGAGTGGCAATTTCTCGTATTACAATTATGTTTACTTGACAGCGACTCAAAAGAAGTTAAATTCATAATTATAACAGATGCACGCGGAAAATAAAAAAAAAACTGGTGTAGATATTCTTCAGGTTTCATAAAGATATCTGGTTTCATTTTTGATTTTTAAATATTTTGCTACTGGATGATATTAAAGAGCAACAATTATAGTTTGTGGGAATGGGAGAAATATTATATAAATTATTAAATTGTTTGGACTAGGGGATCTAGTTTTAACCCAGCATTAATAATATGTCTGTTATCGACCTAAACACACATTTTATTAACGTTGCTTTCCTTATATCTGCAGTTGTCAGATGTATACGGGTGAAAAAGTTATTTGAAAAGGTTCCACTAAACATTGTTGAAAAAAAAATTTGAAATTAAAATATATTTATTTCTTTTTGGCATTAGTTGCTAAATTTATTGCAATAAGTTTTGTGTATGTTCTCGTAACAAATATTTTAGGAAAAATAAAATATAATTTGGTATGAAAGACAAAAGATTTTCGTATGTTCAAAATACACATAAGAAAATGTCGCTTTAATTTAAAACGTCTCGGAATAGTCTCTTGTTTCCGAGACCTTTTTTAAATGCTCCACCTAAGATCATCGAAAAACCGTTAATGCATTTAACGATCTACCAAAATGGTACGGCTTATTTTCTTTACCTTTCCTTTCTCTCTCTCTGATTGAATATAAATATAATAAAATAATAAAACTTTTATTTAAAATTCCCTTTGAGGACCTTACCACCACATGTGCTCAACAGCTCGTCGATTCATTAAAAAAAACTATTTTCTTCGATTTTTCGATTATTTTTTTTAAACTAATTATCGTTAGCTTTTATATGCATAACAAAATAAATTCATAATATCGACAATTTTTAATTTAAGCAGATTCAAAAGTCCAAAAGTCCCTTTAAATACTAATACTACTATATCACATTCACATATCTTGTTACGACAGTAGCGAAAAATTATAGTTTAAATGATTTAGATTTTAAAAGTGGGATATAAAACCTGATTCTTTAAATTCGTTCCTGTTCCGATTCCTAACAGATTCCTATAAAACATTTGTTTACAACTTTTTGTTCACAGTGGGTCCGCACTGAGACCTGCGTGCGTCGTAAAACGAAATTTTCGATTTTTGGGTTATACATTTAAAAATTTATTATGAAAACACCGATGGTTGAGAACATTCATTCTATCAAATCCTTCATTTTAACTTTCGATCTTTTAAATTCGATTATAAGGGCGGGATAAAGTTAATTCGTGCAAAAAGGCACATTTTTGTGATTTTTTTAAGACACAGTCTATTTATTAAAACTTACGGTAGGTATGGCATTAAGTAGAAATAAAGAAGAAATATGAAAACATAAGACAATTATTGCAATTATATGGAATCGTATCGGAAAAAAAGTTGAATTGCGGTGCCACTCAAAACTCGGTGTTGGATCATTTGAAATCAAAAAATCGAAGTTCATTCATTAGACCGCTTTCCCCAGGTCAGACTGGAAGGATTATTCGAAATTTTAATTTTTCACTTTTTGGGAACACTTTGAAAGGAAAATGACGATTTTTGCGATCAAAAAATCGTCGAATTTATTAGCGTAAAACAAAATTAAAAAAACATCTCATAAATAGTTTTCAAAACTTCAAAAAGATCGTTGCAGTAGACCCCGAAAACGACCGTTCCCCGGAAAATTCACAAAAAAGAAAAAAAACACATTATTCTCATGCCAAAACCGCGAAAGGGCTGAAGAAATTATTGAGTTAGGTGTAAACTAAAAATTTCAAGGGTGAACGTCAGGGTGAAATAATGTTTTATGTAGCTTTTAATTTTTTTAAATGTTACCAGCAGCAATATTCTGTAAAGTTTGTCGCCGAGAAATATTTGACTAAAAAACAAAAAATCCCTAAACATGATTCAAAAGGTGTTGGCCATAGGTACTATTCCTTGACCCTCTCTACCACCCGCCGTTCCCAAGAGTGGTTTCCCATAAGCGTGATTCAAAAGGTGTTGGCCATAGGGTACTATTCCGTGACTTGTTTGTTTAATATCCCACTTGGGATGCTAGATAAAAATAATCACCATTATTTGATGTTTTCTTCTTGCATTCCTGATTGTCAAAGGTGTCCAGAAATACTTTAATTTTCCAAAACTTAAACGAAATATTTTTATCTTGATATTCTAGCAGAGAATGCATATTCTAGAAAAGATTTAAATATATTAGTTTGTTTGATATCCCACTTGGGACGCTAGATAAAAATAATAAACATTATTTTGTGATTTTTTCTAGCATTCCTGATTGTCAAACATGTCCAGCAATACATAAATTCACCATAACGTAAACGACCTTTTTACCTCATTGGATTTTGTAATCCCTTGTATTATATATATATTATACCCAATATCAAAATAGAAAGTTTAAAAATCCAATAAAAAATAATAAATTAAATGAAATATAACCTACAAATAAAATTCTACTAAAATAAAAAATAATAAAATACAAAATAGTAACAAATACTATAAAATTAATAAAATATAAGTTTTTAAATTAAATTTCAAAATTTCCAGTATTCCGAACGATGGGACCTTCCTGGCAATAATTTCTGACAATATAATTTTTTTTCGATACGACCTTTTGTTCTCTAGTTAGTTGGCCACTCGTTCACCTACTTATTTTTGTGAAACCATTTAACGGACTCTGGGAGGGAATGGGATAAAAATACAATACATACATACATACAAAAAATGGTAGACACATGAACAAGGACGGTAAAGGTTAGCAAATTACGTTTACTTTCAAGTAAAAAAACCCCGAGTTGACAAATTGAAAAATGACAGAGCTACAGCGGTTTAAAAAATCGTAATTGTTTTATTCTTCAACCATGGCCACAACCTTAACAATCGTATCGTCGAAATGAAGTACAAACTAAACGCTAACACAATTTACCGAAACGCATAAAACAATAACTTCACTCTCAAACGCAAATACGAGTACAAACATTGTGCTCATAAACAAACACACACACATATGCACATATACAAATGTAAAACTTTAACGAAAGTATAGATAGTTTTTCACAATTATTCCATTTGTTTTCATGTATGTGTGTGTGTGAGTGTTTGTTGGCTTCTATTATAAACATTATGTTGTGTATACAAAAGAACTCCAGGAAAACAATAAATAGTTTGCACATGTATTTGCGAAGTAGAAATGAATTTATATGCTTTGAAAACATATAATTTTCCCGGGAACAATTCTTCTTCGTTTTTAACTCCGGAGGCAAGCAGCCTCTCGTTGCTATATATATGTTTAAGCATCGCAAATACTTTACATTAATTGTTGTTTGTGTAGTGTATGTTTATGTGCATAAGGGTGTGTGTGTGTGTGTGTACTTCTGAATGTGAGGATAGCTATATAGTGGCCAGAGTATGGTATATGTGGTGTTGACCAGAGCTAAAATGTATAATGTATACATTGTATTGTGCCTGCTGCAGTGACTGTTGCACTTTCAAATAAAAAATATGCCAACATGAGCACGAAGTTTCTCTTTGTTCACTATTCAAAAAGCTCTGAAAACTTTGCACATTTGTCATGCTCTGCTGGAAATATTGGTCCTACATAGTACACATGAGAATTTTCATATTTCATTGGAAAGTTCCGGATATAATTCGTTCTGTTATGTCGAAATGGTGTGTGTGTGTGTGTTTGTAATAAAATGTGCAAGCTGTCTAGATACAAATATGATGGGATCGAAATAAACTACGAAGATAATTGTGTAACAGTGCGACTGAATCAATATATTTTACCTGCATTGCGTGACTTCGCCTTTGGTGACCATTAAAATATAAAACTACTATGGACCTACCTTTTCACAAGACTATGATTATGAAGTCTTGTACAAAAGGTTTCACAAAATATTAAATTTCTACAAAAAAATTGCATCATGTGTGAAAAGTTTAAAAAAAGTATTTGTGCTCAGCTCAGCAAACGTATCAATATAGTTGATATAACGATCCAATGTTCTCGGAATCCAATTAAATTAATGCCTAGTGTAATATCTGCGCACGATTGGCATAATAGAATTTTATAGTTATTTACTATTAGTTTATAATATTTACAAAAAATTAACAAATATGTCATATTGATTTGTGCTTTTAATTTCTTTTATTTGTTTTTGTGTGTATTTATCTACAAACCCTAAGCTCAGAAAGGATCAAAAGAGCAGAAGAGGAGTTTAAGGGCTGGACACCAGGTTGGGTATTGGGTAATTTGTCAAAATGAAATGATGAATTGTCCGGATACTCAATAATTCTTTCATTGAATGGACAAGTGCTTTAAACATAGTTTTCCGAATACAGCTCATTCAGAATTTAAGCTGCCACTTAATATTCAAAATATATTTAAATATAAATAATTTACAATTGAAGGTTGGATCTCCAATTATAATGCTTCGTAATTTGAACCTGCCACGGCTGTGTAACGGTACGCGATTAGTCATTAAAAAATTAATGAAAAACGTTATCGAAGCCAGCATTTTAAACGGCAAGTTCCGAGGTGAAAATATATTAATACCACGAATTCCTATTATACCTACAGATGTGCCAATTCAATTTAAACGTATTCAGTTTCCGATTAGATTGGCATTTGCAATGACTATCAATAAGTCCCAAGGCCAAACGATGTCTGTTTGTGGCTTAGATTTGAGCACACCATGTTTTTTACACCACACCGTAAACCATACAGTTTATTTGTGTTAGCTAAAGATGGGCTAACAAAAAATGTTGTTCACGCTATAGCATTAAGAGATTGATATTGTTTGATAGTGTTACTATCGTAATTATTTAATTAATGATATATATAATTTTTAGGAATAAATTTAATAAATTAATGTTTGGTGTTTTGTTTTTTTTTATATTCCCTCATCGTTCACAGCGCTCGATGCCTCTTTCACTCATATACCACATCCTTACACACTTACAAGAAGTTTAGAAATAATTCATATGGCAAAACAACGTTTGCCGGGTCAGCTAGTTTATATATATTTATACGTATATAAAAAAATAAACTAAGAAACTAAGTTCTTAATAATAATAATAAATATGATGAATATTGTTTATCGGTTCTTCGAGTTTTGCGTGAGCATGACTTTCGTAGAGTTAAAAGGCACAGAACTTCCTATGGGCAAACAGAGCCAATAAATATAGCGAAATATTTTAACCGCTTTTATAGCATTTTTCATTTTACATCTTCAGTTTTTGTTAATGTTTTACGGATGGTGCTGTGTAGACGCGAATTAGAGTATATATAATATGCATATGACTATGCACTTATTGTTATTTGCACTTTCTGCCAATTTCCCTTGTGAAATTGCAGTTTAATATTATTAAATGTTTTTGTTCACATTTTATGCACAATTATCAAATTGTGAATAATTGTACCATGCAAACTCAACTTTGTTCCTAGAAACAATCTAACAAGATCCTTTATCTTAACCAATAATAAAACTCCCGGGTATATTTTAAAGTATCAAGGTGCTTATATTCCATTTACCGGACACGAAATGATGCTACCTCTACGTGGCGCATGGAAAGTGTTATATAAATACTTTAATTAATATAATTACCGTCTAAGATCTATTACAACTTATTTAATATTCCGTATGGCCAATATGCCTATGCATTTCGATGGGTGGCGCCTGTAACATTGCAACAGATACTTTCACGACGTGTCTTTTGTGCATAATAAATTTTGAGATTAAAGCGCTAGGCCATCGGATTAAATTGGTAAGCCTAATTACATAATTAGTGGCATACTAATGTAGAATCACTTTTGTAATTTAGGTTGGGCATAAAAAGACGATTACTGGTTCGGAGGCATGCCACATATATAGTTGACGATGAACGTACCAAGGAAATCGACAAAGTTGTGGCCCTGGTTAAACGGAAGTATGTCGAAAACTGCGGAGAGATCGTTAGGAATGTAATATTCCACCAAGAAATACTTAAGTAAGTAATATATATGTAGGTCATTTTCCGAAAATGCAGCTAATCATTTAATATGTTTTACTATGTATAATTGTATATATGTTAGTATATAATCAAGCTTACTGAAGGAGTTTAATGATGTATTTTCATCGTCCGTATTCTTGCAAATAGCATCTTTAACTATTATTTTGCATGACTTTGCTGATGTTATTTGATGTACGCATTTTTTGTCTGTATAAAAACGGATCTTTGCTTTCTTTATTTAGAACAATGTTTTATATGTTTTTCATTAATTTCGAATTATTAAACTACTGTTGGATCGGAATTATAATATAGAATCGATTTATTATAAAATATTATTTTTATTTACTACAAAACAAAACAAACAATACTTTTATTTGAAGTATTTTTACAAATGCGCTCGCTTCAGCAATTATTCAAAAGTCGAAATTATTTATTATGTCTACAGAAACCATTAAAGAAATGAAAGGATGTATTTCATATGCTTCTACCGTATAGTCCGGAACTCGCACCAAGTGATTACCACCTGTTTCTGTCCATGGCGAACGAGCTTAGTAGTCGGAAGTTGGCCACAAAAGAGGCCTGTGAAAATTGTCTCTCCGAGTTTTTTGCCAATGGGAACTTCTATAAGAGAATACGCAAGCCATGTTCACGGAACTCGCAATATCAATTTGAAAAGTGAAATGTAGGCATTCCAGACGCGTCCTAGCAAGCCAAAATTGCTTGATTCGGCAAGTCGTAAGACTATAGCTTTGTCCCAAATAGGGATCACAGGATCTAACTAACTTTGCTTCTCGTAGCGCCATCTTCACAAATTTATAATCGCACAAACGATTTCAATACGGAAGGGAACAATCCAAATGTTCGTCAATTCATTGCAGAAGATCGAAATGCGCCCATCAGGATGGTAGCAGAGGCCTTGGGAATGCTGTGCGGGACTATTCAATCCATTTTCATCTGAACAAGAGAAAGGTATGAGCCCGATTTGTACCACACTATTTGAGAGACATTGAAAAATGCAAAAAAAAAAAATACAAATATTTGGCCTAAAAACATGTTTCTGCGATTGGCCACCAACCGTATACACCTGGTTTGGCTCCGTGCGACTTATTCCTATTCCCGAAACTAAAAATGCATCTGAAAGGATGCTATTTTGAAGCTTGCTACTCATCACAAAAAAAAACACATACAAATAATATAAACGACAGTTGGGTTCGACGCTGAAAAAACAACTGTGTGAGCCAACTACCTTTATTTCTCTTTTCACCCTCTATTTTATTATTTACTTTATCCCTAATATGGAACATAACATTTTTTTTTTCATTTTTTAATAATAGTTATTTTTAATTTAAAACCATCCTACACCTTCCATCATCCCATAAAACAATCAATCTTTTTTACCATTCTTTTAAATGTTAATTAACATTAAATTAAATAATTATTTTAAAAAAATATATTGTAATTTTGATTTTTTTTTTTAAATTGTAATGGTAAAAGTTAAATACACAAATGGTTAGTATGTTGTTTATGAAATACATATAATAATTATATATAGTAGGATTACCATAACAAATTAAGGCGAAGAATTTATTTCATATTTTTATTTCGTATTATTTACAGAACTGTATGAGAGATATTTCAGAATTAAGTAAAATACAATAAAACGAGTTTTATATCATCATACGTTGTATTAATAAATTATTCATTCCGTTATTTATTAAAAAAAAATATTTGCAATCATTGTTATCATTTTCTCTATCTTTTCCATATGATTGTTATTATTATTATTAACTCAAAAAGTAATATTTTATAGAAAACACATCAAATATTTGTTTATATTCTAACTATATGTAGCAATAACCATGTTGTAACTATTTTAGCGCGCATATAATAATAAAGAAATAAATACAAGTTGTAAAACAAATTTATATCTACAAAAAACGAACTATTTTTGTCGTGCGATGCAAACTATTCGGGATATTTAATGAAACGCGTTGTTATACACTTAAGGGACACTCCAAACATTTTTCAAAAATAAAATCAATTCCTTAAAATATTTAGGCAAAAAGACGTGATTATATTTTCGATCGTTTTCATTTTTATCAAGATAACGATCCAAAACATAAAACCTATCTTGTACGCGAATGGCTGCTTTATAATTGCCCTAAAGTTATAGATACGCCACCACAGTCCCCTGACTTAAATCCAATTAAAAAACTTTGAAATTAATTGGACACGAGGATTAGAAAACATAAAATTTTAAGTAAAACTGAATTGCAAAATATTTTTAAAGGCGAATGGAGCAATTTTTTTTATTTTCTTTATACATTTAAATATTCTTCCAGATACATATAATCTAAAGTGCTAAGCTAAGCAGAAACCCAGAAAAAAATATTTTATTTATATAATACAACTTACTTGTGGAGATGGTACTATCAATTGCAAACATATTTAAAGTCATTATTTGAACGAGTCTTTGCGATGTGAATACAATTGGAGTATGTTGTAATAATGCGCGAAATTCTTTCAACATTTGGGTTGCACACTTGATGAAATCATCTAATCTGTAAAACAAAAACATAATCACAATATTTTAAAATACAAATGCATAAAATGCAGCTACACACAATTAGGAAACAAAGCAATAATGATCGCACACTTTAAAAATGCGCTCTGTGTAGTATATTTCTTATTCAACCATTTAATCCCTTGTGGGACATAGGCTTGTGAATGATGACGCACACTGTATTTATTGATCGATACATCTGACTATGAAACATTTGTTCCGATGCAACAGCCGGGGGGTAACGCGTTGGCTGGTGGATGGAAGGTCCGCGGTTCGATTACGGCATACTGAAGTGTTTTTCGAATGTAGCACTTTAAATTATTAATAGCATATTTGTGAAATAAGGTATTGATTTCGAATAGCGGGATTTTGATGCCAACAATTAACATATACATATGCACCCTATTAAAGCAAATGGTATATGATGGCGTTGATATTTTACAATTCCAAAATATAAATAGCTAGATAGATCTCTGTGCATAGTTGTAAGTCACGTCATAGCACATTAAGACTCCTAACAATCGGGGATGTGTTTTTAGTGTTAGAGCACAGTAGCTCCAATAGATGAAGATCATCACAAAATAGCACATTACCATGACCTAACCGATCTTGTGAACCCGTAATTTTCATTGTTATTTTAAGAGTTATGGTATGTTATTATTATGAAATAGTATAAATAAATCTTACCCGACTTTTGTAATAATTTTTCCATGCACGTGTAAGTAACTTGTTATGAATCTCTTGTTTAGCTAATACAAAAGCATATTGGTGATAAAAAGTTCAAATAATTTGAAATACATTCTTACTTCGATTGGATCGATTTCTAAAAGACATTCGTTATCATTATGTGTGTCCAACCGAGCTGTTCTGTGTGACCGACGGCCGCCTTCTGGATGAATCCATGTTTCCCGACGAAGTGGACCTTCTACCATTTTGTTTTCGACACGTGAAAGTTGTTTCATCTTATTTTCCTGACTTTTCAGGTTGCTTTCATACTTACATTATAAGATAACAAATAATTCAATTTGAAAGAAAAAATAACAAATAATAATACCTTTTTACGATTTTCATCATAAAGAACTTTAAGGCTTTCCTTTGCAGAATGTATGGGATTAGAAGACATCAGACTTCTCATATGAAAATATACTGCATCAAATTTTCTTCTCTGAAAATATTGAAATAAAAATGCCATTTAAATAAAAAAAATAATAATATATGTACAAACCGTATACAATGCAATTACAGCAAGTTGATTATAAGGCATTCCGTTTGTTGGGATTAACTGCTGCGCCTTTGTATACCACAGTTTAGATTTTCCATAATTTTTCGTTGAGTTTATTTGCTCTTTATATCTAGAAAGATCACCCAGGCACAAATACATCTTTTGAGCACTAACAAGTGCTAAGGAAACATACTTCAAACCTTTTATTGCAGCTATAAATATAACATATGAATAAATGAATAAAACAAACAATAAAATTAAAAAACTTACTACCAGCGTTATGCCTAAGATAGTCGTCTAAATTAAAATGGTAGGTGCTCTCCAAGACACTTAAAATACCTTCAAAATAAACTATACCATCTTCAACTAATTCCAGGCATTTATTTTTTAAAATTTCCTTATTCACCGTTTCTGCATCAACGAGCAGGCGTTTAAATAGCTCAATTATATTGTAATACACCATTTTCCAAACATATTGATCTACATTTTCTTCCCGGCAAAATTTTATGTCAGTTGCCAATATAATATTCAAAATGCGTTGCGAATTATTTTTATATTTTAGAAAATCGTCCCACATCTAAACCACACAATATTTAGAAATTTAAATTTAAAATTATGAATAATTGAAACTTACATCGATTAAACAATTCTTTTGCAATAGTTCTTGTAAATTACAGTCTGTATCTTCCAAATTTCTAATTAATGAATTTGTCGTTGATTTACAATTAATAGATTTGTACAAAGAAGGTCTTGCACTACAATGATCAGGTCTTACTGTAAAAGACGATTGCGCATAATTGTGTAATTTTGGGATATCGTCTTGAACTGTTTTTTGATGTAATGCAAAGTGATTGGGCATTACTTTAATAATACCTGGTGTCTTATGACATGCACTCTCGGATTCACTCAGACACATATCATTATTCATTTTTATAGTTTTTTTAGTTGTTCTATTTACAGGAAAAACTTTAATTAAATAAAACAAGATAGCACCAATTAGTAATAGAAAATTTACCTTTTTTCCGAATTTGATATCTTACTAATGTTTTTTTTATCACTTCTTTTCATATTCCTTTCATCACAATAGCTCTAAAAAATAATATAAAACATTTTTGAAAATAATATAATTAAAAGTACTAACGTCCAAATTTAAATCAGTCGAATGTTTGCTTGTATGGTACGAAGATGCCTTGTTAACTCCACTGGGACTCGTATTTCCATAGTCATATCTTTGTATTTTAGAATCGTAGGACTGTTTGTCTAATATATTTTAAAAAAATATTAAATGAATTATAGTTGATAGAAAAGTAGGATTCAATTTACTCCGTGCTTCTCCCAATAAACTGCTTTGAAACTTTTCTAGCATATTCATATCTAAACCATTGTCCAGAAAAAACTTCCGTTGAAGTCTAGGAGGAAGAGATTCAATATTGGGAGGCAAACGAACTGGTATTGAGCGTATATCAAAACGCCGAGATGAAGAATTGCCACTTTGAGACCCATTTCTCCTATTTATGTCGTCAGCTTTCGACTGAGGAATCATGATTTTAGATGTTTGTATCTTTATTAAGGCAGTTACCAGGTAAGATTTTAAAATATAATAAAATGTTGTCTATACAAATATCACAAAATTGTGAATTTAAAACATGCGTTGTTTTGAAATGTTTTCAGTAAACAAAAACGAATTTTGGAAAACCGGTTTTGCAAAATATGTGATTACTAATAATCATATGTAATTACAGTTCCTGCACAAAATAAAGTTCTATAAAGTTTTATAAAAATAATAAAAGTAGAAATAATAACATAAGTTTTCTGTTAAATAGATATATACTCAGTATCAGATATTATAAATTATAATGACATTTTCCAAATGATTAAATGAAACTTCAAATAACATATGGATCCCGTAACTGTCACTTTATAGATGAAAGAAAAAGTGACAGTTCAATTGTGGATGGCAACGTTTAAAGCATAGATACTTATGCCTTAATTCAACCATCAACCATATACCAAAAATCACGAACCATTTACTGCATATTACTTGTTCATATGCTAAAATTGTATGACATTTTTAGACATAAAGCTTGCGCCGTTTTAGCTTTTACATATGTGCAAGTAAAAACCATATAAGAAATTTCCCCATATATCTCTGCATTTTAGGTTGCGTTCTAAAATATATAATAAATAACAAATTAAATGTCAGATTAAACAGATTACAGATTAAACGTCAGAAAAAATTAATAACATAAATGTTACATAAACAACAATATTGTTGTTTGTGGAAGAGGTATATAAAATATTTCTGAAATAACCAAAAATTACCAAAAATTGTATGTTTAGAAGAAAAAAAAGATATACTGGCTCACATTACATAAACTCACGAACCGCATAAATTAAAGTTTGTCTTTATTGATGGTTTTTTGGTCGTCTTTAACCTCACTAATATTAGAGCTCCTCTAATATGAGGAAATGTTTCAAAACATTTAATGTGCGACTAGCAGCAAGATGACGAAAAGCATTTTATATATTATATTAGCTGCTAATTTTATTGTGTTATCTATTATTGTTTTTGATTTGACAATAGTTTTTCATTATCAACATTGAAAAATCTTATGACGTCATTTAACGTTTACATGAATATGTGCGTGTACAGATTCAACTCTCCAATTTTTTAGCGGGTAAATGGTTCGTGGTTTTTGGTATATGGTTTGTAGTCGAGTTAAGGCATTATGCCTTTTAGCATTTTTCACCATTTTTAGCTGGTAAATGGTTCGTGGTAAGGCATAAGCCTTAACTCCACCACAAACCATATACCAAAAACCACGAATTATTTATTTACCAGCTAAATAATGGAGAGTTGAAGTACACGCACATATACAACGTTAAATGCTTAAGATTTTTCAATGTTGATAATCAAAAACTATTATCAAAGCAAAATCAATATAGATAGATTTATTTTTTCAGTCGAAAATACAAATTTCGTGGCACGCAGGCCCATTCATTTTTATTGCTCCTCGTGTGAAGGTCCGTGATCTTCTTCTGAGAACCAGTTTGTGCTCTCAACGAAGGCTGTGCTGGTCTTGAGACTTAAATTATTTATGACATCGATTGTAGTTACTGGTATTCCTAGGTGCACATTTCTGTTCCACTGGAGCATTGGACAATGACAGAGATAGTGTTCCAGTGTTTCGTTGTCCATGTTACAACCTCTGCATAATGGCGAAGCTATAGCTCGGATTTTGTGGAGATGGTTTCTAAAACAAGGACCTATTAGTATATTTAACAATTTTTAAAGCTTACGCTTGCCAGTGTTAATTAAGAAAAGAGAGTCACTTTTGTTAGGCTTACTAAATATAGATTTAG